>VDFB02163414.1:339016-390826 GCA_007258455.2 Sequoia sempervirens
CCTACCCCCTCTCCCTTTTTTAGGTCTCTCTCTCTCTCAACCCTCTCCCTCCTACCCCCTCTCCCTCTATTAGGTCTCTCTCTCCCTCTCAACCCTCTCCCTTCTACCCCCTCTCCCTCTCTCTCTCTCTCAACCCTCTCCCTCCTATGTTGGAAAAATATATCTCAATCCCACAGGCTGAAACCTCTATTGGATCCAAGTCAGTGTGACATAATCTATGTCTGGCTGATGAGCAATTTTGTAACCTTATGTTTTGTACAGGTTGTTGTGACCTTGCAGAAGTCTTGCCGAATGGTTACACATTGGAGTCTTCGGTGTGACATGTGTTCTGTATGTTCTCTTACTGCATGGAGATCTCTGGCTGTAGGCCATAAATATTGTTTATCGGGGAGACCCTTGGACGAAAGGCTTAGTTTGGGAAGAAGCCTTAGTGATGAAGAAAGGTCTCGCCGATGGGGGAAATATTGGAGTCTTCACGGTGACACAATGACTTCAGTATGAAGTCTATGCGGCCGATGGAGAGTCTCGCCGATGATGAGGGGTCTTCGGTATAACTCTTGGTGAACGGTGGTCTTGGGGTAACTTGGAGAACTTGGTAAGAACTCTCAGCGAAGAGTGGTATGTCTCGCCAATAGAATTTGCTTGGTGTCCTCGGAGTAACATGTGATGGCTCAGTAAGAAGTCTTACCAATGTGTGAAGTCTTGCCAACCGTTCGGTGCTCGATGTAACTAAAGGGGTCTTAGTGTGAAGTCTCAGTGACGAACGAAAGTCTTGCTGACTACTGATCACTTTGGAGAAATTATTTGAACCTCGGTATGATCTCTTGGTGAAAGACGATAGTCTTGCCTATGTAAGTTCTATTGTCTATGTGACTTTTGAACCTCGGTATGAAGTCCTGGCAAAACCGATGAGTCTCGTCGACTGGTGGATGCACATGGATTAACATGAAGGCTCGGCGTGAGGTCCTAGCGAGAGTGATAGTCTTACCGAAGGGAAAACTAAACTTGATGCAACAGGTGAACTCGATATAACCTCTTGTCGATTGTAAGGACTCTTGGTGATATCGAATGCTAACTGTGTTGGCATCAGGGAGACACAGATAGTGTCTCACCGATATTCCAACACAACTTGACATGGTTATCATAACATGAGCACGTTATTAACCAGTAGAGATATGTTCATTTAGGATTAAATAACGCACTCCTATTATCCCTAAAACGGTAAAAAATCACAATATACCCATGATGTTGGCCCACATTCTGCATATTCTCCTGGTTTTGCGCATGCTCCGACAAAAAGGTAGCTTTTTGGTGATTGAGTGAAGTGTGCATGCATGATTTTGAGATTCCATCACCTTTTGAATGTTCTTTCCATCGCCTTTGCATGAAATAGCAGAGTTTTCATGTTGAGAGGCATATAATATCAATTCAAGTTTGAATTATAGTGATAATTGATATACAATTGAAATTTGGAGGGGAACAAGCTTTTGAAGAAGTCAATTTTTTGAGGAGTTTGAGGAACGAAGAAGCAAAGGCTGCATAATTGGGTAGAACTCCTCTATTTGAAACTTTTCTTTTTTAGGTATGTAAGAATCTTTGTACATTTTCTTTCATTCTATTATGAAGCGCTTCTGTTTTGTTTGTTTAGCTTATTCCATGTTGATCAAATTGTTTGTTTGTGATGCAATATCAGATTGCCAAGCCACTCAACAACATCATTTCTTTAGGGAACTTCCTTCCCAAATCAATAAAGAGTAAAAGATCAATTTATACAAACTTTGTCAAACTCATCCAAAACTACTTTTCATTCAACCGAAATCCATTTATTTCATTTCAAGTTATAAGGCTATTAGTAGCCAATTCACCATCTCCATATAGCAAACCATTTTCAGAATCAACTTTCAACTTTGTTCTTGTCATAAACAATACAACAATCACTCGTCAACTCAACTTACCCCTTCAAGGCAAAAACAATCAAACACCTCTGTTCCTTAGACCTGCAATCAAACATCATCCTAGCCATTTAAGATATCTTTGCTCAAATCAACACATCCATCATCCTATCTTCACTTAAACATCATTTGTAACAACAAGAAGTAGCATTAGTTTAACACTATCACCAGACCTTTAAGATACCAATTTCATCATTTTTTTATTGTAATATTCCAATATATCAGTATAGACACACTCTGACTACTTTGCATTCAAGAAACCATTGCCATATATTGGAAACATATGCCCAAATAATCAAATCTTTCACAATCTACCTTCAAAACATTACCAAGCATAAACACAACTATGGCATCACAAATTAGATTGCTGCCAAGCACTTAACAACATTCCTTTCACTGTTTCTACATATTCTCTATTTTTAGCAAACAATGCCAAATATCTCTAGGAGGCCAACATTCCATCTAATCGGGTGATTCCTTTTCTATCATAATGCATTTACACAATCCCAATACAGATTCTTAGGCCTATTTTGCTCCTTTTCAACATACTATAAAAGTTTATACACTTATTTCACAAAACAGAGTAGAACCAACATGCTATCTATTGGTAAAAGCCCTTAAATAGGTCAATTTATCAAAGCAAGTCATCATAGAACTACTCACTAATCAACCAAACCTACAAATAGTCTTAGGACATGTGTAGAAACTCACAAATAAACAAGTTTCAAGATGGGAAATGCCCATCAATACACAAAATTAGTAAACATTTGATTATAGGGTGAAAACACACCAACCATGAGGGTTTCTTTAATGAAACATTTGCAAAACCTCTACTAATATGCCCAACAATTGAAACATGCTTCATTATGTCGGAAAATTATTTTGAAATCATTTCTAAGCTTCTCTACATGTTGTTTCCTCAAACCCTACTTGAAAACACCATTTTTTTGAATGAGAAAATTCTGAATTTTGTTCATGCAACAGTATCCTGACTTCTTATTTCTATTTACCCCTGCCACACACATCTTCACATTGAAAAGACACTAAATATGATCCATTCCACCAACCTACTAGCCCTACATCGATGGAATGGTTAAGAATCACTTTTCAGACTCTCTAAACAATTCTAAGGAAACCACAGACCGAGACTTAGGAAACTAAGTTCAAATTAGATTGATTATTTGAATTACAATTCCTACAACTTTCAAGAATGAAAGAAGTCTCTTTCCCTGACAAGAATCAAATCTTATAACATGCTTGAATCACTATGCAACCTGAAAACAAGAATAGAAAAGGTTTCCAAAATAACTGAGCAGAGGTTTTTTTATTAATTTTTATGGATTTTTGGGATACAAGATCTTCCTTTCTCGAGCTTACAATTCTTTTTAAAGGTGTCTAAATCAGTTGAAATAACTGACTCTTCATCTTCATCAACCCATCCTTTCCCTTCCACAAAAAAGACTCTTCACCTTCCTGCTTTTGTGCAATTTTACATTTTTACAGTAATTGACAACTTTTGTTATAAAAAGCAACTTTTCAATAATATCACCTAGTGACCTATTGCATGGTGCAAATACATTGAAATTCATCATTTAATGAATTTCACTCATCATATTTACTTGAACATTACAAATTGAAAAAATTAGCCTTTTGAAGGAATTTCATGACCTAGGTGCTCCTGCACCAGTTTGTCATGTTACAACCTTACATTATCAATGGACATTTTAAATCACACAATTCGATACACTTTCCTATTAAATTTTTAAACCACATCTCTTTGAGGCATTTTGTTAAATTTAACAATTGACTTTCTTTGTGTATGCTTCCAAAGCTATCATTGAGTTATTTTGTCAAACAGTTATACAAACCAAATTTCATTGACTTTCTTTGTGTATGCTTCCAAAGCTTTCATTGAGTTATACTTCCAAAGCTTTCAATTAGTTAATTTTACAAATTAACACTTTTTACACAGGTAAAATTACTCATCATGCAGAAGAAACAAACTGTTAAAAGGAAAAAACTAACAGATGATCAACTCCAAGCCATCAAAGATAAAGAGAAAAAATGAATGAGGGAATTTCGTGAAAAGTAGAAATTAGGAACGATTGATGAAAATAAGCCAGTTGAAGAGGAACCTCAAATTTCAAAAAGAGAAAAGAAATTGGCAGCACAAAGGGCACAAATGCAAAAGAGTCATGCTAGGGGAGATGCAGATACCGTAGTTAGATACACACCATCTACCGCAAGTGAATACGAAGGGACACCATTAAGCACAAGCAAATATGGAGGGACACCATCTACCACAAGTGACTATGGTTGGACACCATCCACCACATCTAAAGTTGAGAGTACATCATCACTCGGAGTTGAGGAACAAGGTATGCCATCATCCCCACGTGAACCTCAAGGTATGTCTTCTATTCCACCCTCAATCGAAGGTATGCAATCTAGCCCATCTCAATTAAATATTGATGAAATTGCTAATGTTGAGATGTATGTACCTAAGAGAACACCACCTAGAATTTTGCGTAGAAAGCCAAAGTTTTTGATTAATATTGATGAGGATATTTTGCAGCACATGGAAGGTAAGATTCTAGAACACACTTGTAGAAGATATGCTAATAATATTTGGAAAATGTTCTTTGAAAGGCTAAATGAGACAAGATGTCAACTATTTGTTCAAATGATGCGGGGTTTAAAGTACAGAAACATCATGAAGACTCTTAGGTTGAGAACATCAAATGCATCAAGTGAAAACACTATTGTGAAGAATCTAATGGATGCTTATGATAGTGTGGGTAAGACCTCACGCTCAAAGGATAGTAATGTCACCCGATGTGTCATTACATCAACTTTGGTAAGCTATCAAACAAAGAGATCTCGCCTCATTAAAAAGACAAGTGAACAAATGGGAATTAGTAGAAAAACTTTATCAAACGTCGTTCAAAGGCGGCAAAGAATTGAGGGTACCGATTCAAATGAATTATGGGCATTCTCAGGGAGACTACCACAGAAAGATAAAAAAGTTGTTGAAGCATTGAGAACACTAATTGAATATTATTGGAAGAATAATACAAGGCCATATCTAAATCAAATGGATGTCGTAAGATGGAGAATCGGTAGTCGAAACTATGAGCCACATCCAAAGCATTTTTTTGATACGACTCAAACCCAATTTTTTCATAAATTTCAAAATTATTATCCTCAAATTAGTATTTCTCAAATATTTTTTGAAATGATTAAACCTTTTTATGTCAAGATAAATCACACATGCACTACTTATTGTTACAAACTACATATTGAATTCTCTTAACCATTATGATGTTTATCATTCTATATGTTTAGATTTGCACACTAACGATGTTTTGCAGGATTGTGGTATAGAAGCCCCACCAAAATCTTCAAGAAAGTTCTTATCAAAATTTTTATGTGAAATAGAGGATGGCCAAATATTCTATAGGACAGCATGCTTGGATGGTTCATGCGAGTGTTGCGGTGGCTTGCAACGAATGCTAGTATGTCAACATATGGAAAGCACATATGAGGTGGGACAAAAACTAGTAGAGTTGGGGAAGTATAAAACAGTGGCATATGCTACAAAAGATGGGTCTGAAGCAAAAAGGTGTGAGTTGGTTATTCAGAAGATTCCAGTGTATCAGTTCATGTCCATGTTTTGTGAGAATCTAGTGTATGAGTATGCAAGGCATACCCATAGAGCCCGATGGCTGGACACACAATTCAAGCTATGCAAGGACACCTTTCCACTTGGTAGCATAGTATCAGTGGTTGAATTTGTAGAGAACTACACTCTATAGCCACAGCATGAGGTGTGGTCATAGTATTACAACTCCACACAGGTTTTGATATTTATGCACATAGCATTCATACATGCAGCTGAAAGTACAGAGGATGAAAGGAAGATATTGAGGGAGTATCACTTTTATATTAGTGATGATCGCGTGCATTCTCCAAAGTTCATGCAAGGTTGCTTCCAGATGTTCTACAATTAGATAACTGTGCATCATAGTTCAAGAACGCGCGCATGTTCTACTGGTTGTGCAGGGTGCATCTCACTACACGTGTTCAACATATGTGAAACTTTTGTGAGGCCAAACATGGAAAGGGAGAGCATGACAGTGTATGAGCATGTGTGAAAAGAGAATTAGCACGAGAAGAGTTAAAGTATAAAGACAGTGCACAGTTGATAGATGCAAGATCAATCGTCGAGTGGTGTAATGGTTTGATGGGTCCAGCTAATGAAGGTACGTCTTCAGTTCGTATATTTTTTTGGTTGATGGATGCTACTAACATTGCACCATATGAGGATTGTTGTACACTAACAGGATCGAGTGAGTTGCACTCTTTCCTTAGCTCAAATGTAGGTTCATGGAGTATCGATACACGTAAGATGGCATGCTTTTGTTCTTCATGTACAATGCAAGCTTGGAATGATTGTGAGTTAGGGGGAGTGGGTTGAACCGCTTGACAAGTTATCTAGCCCACTTCACACACATATCGCCCTCCGATGGCATTGGAACTAACATGGATGGAATCATTAGTTGACTTTGACCATGTATCATATCTAGTTCAACCAGGTAATATATCTACTTGCTTCATTTTTGAAATTCCATTTTGAAGATCTTACTTTGTAGTGTATGAGTAATGTTGACTAATTCCCTCAAGAGATATGCCACACATATAAATGCATGTTTATGCAAATATTGCAAATGAAGACAAAGAAAGAGGGTACAGACTATTTGTGTCATTGTGTCGGGAGGCAAAAAATAAATTGGAAGCCCCAATTATAGATGGAGAAAACATCATCACCCTACGTGCTCGCTTGTTGTTATCGAACGCATAGAGAAGGTACCCACATAAGAGTGTTAAACATTGGGTTGTTTGAGGAATTTGACACGCATCGTAAGATTCTTCATTACTCAAACCTTGTCATGGCATCTAATGTTTATTTGAGAAAATATGGGGGTAGACCTTTGAAAAATACCTTGTGGAAGGTCTGTGAGTCTGACCATGAGGCAATACTTGACACAATAAAGAGTAGAGCAGACCCGGATGGTTCATTGGATTAATTTGTAAGTATATGCACAACAGTTCTTATTAATTTATAATTGTATCCACATCAGTTTGGTTGATGCCAATGCTATCATCTTATTTTACTTTGTGTATCTATATGTAACTAGGAAAACATTGATTGGTGTCCTTGCATAAAATGATTTATGAGCCATCCAAGAGAATCTCAAGCAGAAAGTGCTAAGCAATGCAACATCCTTATTTTGATGATCTTGAAAAATCTCAATTATGATTTTAAGCCATTAAAAGTGTGTGTGCTAAGCTTGATGAGGCAATTTCAAGTTATTCATTTGAATTTCACCTTATCATGACCACCTATGATGTAGACATTATAAGACATCTCAATTTCAATAAATTCTATTTCATAAGAGCATAGACAAGGTAGTGAACTCTTTGAAAAAATGCCTCAAAGAAATGTGGTCTCATGGTGATGGAATGGCATGACGAATGCCATGACAAGCAAATTGTTGTGGATTGTCATGGCATTCCATCACCATTAAGACCACATTTCTTTGAGGCTTTTTTTCAAATAGTTTGCTGCCTTTTCTATGCTATTGCTTATTAGTATGCTTTGATAGATTTTTTCCAAGCATCCATAGCTATTTTGGAAGCACCTATTTTAGGCTTTTAGCCATAGCAACAAGGAAGTGAACTGTTTGATAGAATGCTTTGGTAAACATGTATGATAGATGTACTAGCATAGAGAAGGCAACGAACTGTTTGAAAAAATGCCTCAAAGAAATGTGGTCTCATGGTGATGGAATGCCATGAAAATCCACAACAATTTGCTTGTCATGTGATGTAGAGGGGATGGGACTTTAGTCAAAACTCAAAGTTTCAAGGATTACAATGATGCAATCTCAAACACTCTTCCAGGCACCCTAATGGAGACAAGCCTCAATAGTGCACTTATAACTTTGATGCTTTACTAATGGAACCAAACCCTTGAAGTGATCTCAAGGAACTAAAAAAAACTTGTCTTGAATGGTTTCAAAGCCCCAAACCTCTGTCTTAGACAAAACTCACTTTTTGCTCCTTGACTAGGCTTCTAGCCCAACTAGGCTTCTAGCAATGGTTTTTTAACTTTTCACTCAACTTCCCCAAAGGAATCCTCAATATAATGACTGATTCAAATGTGATTCATGATGATACACAACATATCAAATCATTTATGGCACTTGTTCTAGATCAAACCTACCAAAATCTGTTGTTTCCTCTAATTTAAGGCCTAATTAGCCCACTTTTTCAAAGCAACCCCTCTCTAAACTTATCCCCTGACTATGAAACTTTCAACGGTGTTTTAAAATGTTCCCAAACCAAATATTTTCAAGGTATTAGTCTTCTTTGACACCCTCAACACCCTAAATCACAAAACCCTCAATAAATTGCTCCAAAACTAGGGCCTCTTGAAAATTAGCTTTCCCAACACTTCCAGAACCTTCTCTTGGAATTTTCACCAATAACTCAACATATCTAAACACCTTCAACTCAGAAATATACCCCTTATTAAGGTAGATCTCCTGCTGCTACACTTTAGGCACCATTTTCATGCCCTTTTCCTTGCTAAAACTCGGTGTACACCCAAGAATCACTCTTTCCTGCACAATAACTTGTTAGATCTATATAATAAAGGTTAGATATTATCCATTTCAAAAAAATTCAGTCACACTCTCCCATGAAATGGATCATTTATTCATGAAGACTCTCAAAACTAGTGAAAAATATGTACTTTTTTAGGACAGTCAACAATATAACACAAGAAACTGATTCCCAACATTATTCAGGTCATTAAAAAGGTTAAATACATGTAAATACAAGTTCTTAAACCATCCAAATGAGCATGACACCAAAAGGAATCAGATATTCATCAAAAAAACTCAAGAAAATGCAAAAAGATTGAAGTTTTGATTGATTTTTTGTAGCAGTCTGTACAACACTTGCAATATCAGCCAACACTCCATACAAATGCTTTCTCTAGGCTTATAGACTCATCCTACAACTTTCCCAACTGATTAGAATTGATTTTATTACATTATTGTGATTAAAACTCCTAAAACTCACTTTTCCACCCAAAGTTGGATTTCAAAAATTTGAATTTCCACCATTGCAATTTATTAACTCCTATTAACTATAAAGCTTCCAAAACTATTACATATCATAATTCAACCTTATTTAACCTAATTAAAACATCATATACCTATTTAAACTCCTAGAACATCATTGTTCCATTTACAAGTCAATTTGGTCCTATAGTCCTTATCAGGACCCTTAGGACTTTTGATCTTCCTGTTACACTCATCCATGCCAAATGCCATTATAGGCTTCAAAATGCTATAATTGATGCTCTGGAAAGGTTTATAAACCTTCAAGACCCCTACCATCTCCTGACTCTCCAAATGATCCTCAAGGAGCTTGGGTGCTCCTGCACCATCATGGCATTCCACCACCATGAGACCACATTTCTTTGAGGCATTTTTTTCAAACAGTTCATTCCCTTGTCTATGCTATTGCTTACTATTATGCTATGATAGATTTTTCTAAGCATCCATAGCTTGTCTGGAAAGTTAATCTGCTTAGGCTTTAGCCATAGCAGCAAGGCATCGAACTGCTTGGCTAAAATGCTTTGATAGACATACAAAAATGTGTTAGCATAGACAAGGCGCTGGAATCCCTTTGAAAAAATTCCTCAAAGAAATGAGGTCTCATGGTGATGGGATGGCATGACGAATGCCATGACAAGAAAATTGCTATGGATTGTCATGGCATTCCATCACCATTGAGACCACATTTCTTTGACGCTTTTTTTCAAACAGCTTGTTGCCTTTTCTATGCTATTGCTTATTAGTATGCTTTTGATAGATTTTTTTCCACAAGCATCCATAGCTTTTGAAGCACCTATTTTAGGCTTTAGCCAGCAACAAGGAAGCTTAACCGCTTGATAAAATGCTTTAGTAAAAATGTATGATAAATAGCATAGACAAGGCAAATAACTATTTGAAATACTCAAAGGGTCTCATGGTGATGGAATGCCATGACAATCCACAACAATTTGCTTGTCAGCGGCATTCCACCACCATGAGACCACATTTCTTTGAGGCATTTTTTCAAGCAGCTTCATTCCTGCCTATGTTATTACATTATTATGTTATGATAGATTTTTCTAAGCATCCATAGCTTGTCTGGAAGACATAGCTTTAGGCTTTTACTGCCAGCAGCAAGGAAATGAACCATTTGGCTAAACTTTGATAAAATGTATGAAAAAATGTGTTAGCATTAAGACAAGCAAAGAACTCTTGAAAAATTCCTCAAAGAAATGAGGTCTCATGACTCGATGGAATGCCATGACAATCAAATGCTTTTGATTGTCATGGCATTCCATCGGGTCATGAGACCTCATTTCTTTGAGGCATTTTTTCAAAGAGTTCACTGCCTTGTCTATGATATTGCTTACTATTATGCTTTTGATAGATTTTTTCCAAGCATCCATAGCTTGTTCGGAAGCACTTGTTTTAGGCTTTCAGCCATAGCAACAAGGCAACACTTGAACTATTTGACAAAATGCTTTAGTAGACATGTATGAAAAATGTGGTAGTATAGACAAGGGAGTGAATTGTTTGAAAAAACTACCTCAAAGAAATGTGGTATCATAGAATGCCATGACAACCAAATGCAATTCGCAGCTGCTCCTAGTTATTTGTTATGCAATGTGAAGTAATTGCATAACTGCTTAGGTTGAGTTTGTAAAAACTATATTTTAATTGAAATTTTGTCATCTATCAGCATCTAGTTATTAGTTATGAAATGTGAAGCAATGCTTTCAGTTTGAAAGATGTGCAATGCAATGTAATCAATGTTATGAATATAAACTACAAAAATATATTTTTTACTAAGTTACCGGTTCAGTTTTGGGTTCGGGATCAGGTTCGAGAACCGGTTCGCCGGTTTGGGAAATTTTTTATTTGGGGTTGGGTTTGTTTTGGGTTTGGTCATACAAAAAGATATAAAAATCAGAAATATATACATATTTGCAGCACTAATCAAGTTCAGAATACACCACCATATTAATAGTCAAATAACATAGCAAAAATACACCACCACTTTCATAGTGAAATATTAAAATATTAGTGATCTACTTGAATTTCATGATACAAAATTATAAATTAAAGTTCAAACATAAAAATGTCAAGTGTTTACAATCAGCCATTATTGATAATTGATCAATCTGAAAAGTGTGAACATTTTTCTGTGTGGAAGGAAAATAAGAAAACAATGTTACATAATTATTTACATTGTGAAAGAGCCAAAACCTTTTTCTTACAGATCGTAGAAGAATCTCAGTGATTTTTTGGGTGTCCTTGCCTTGGAACGAAACTATCCTGAGCCATGAATGATTGACCAGGAACTGTGAGAAAGAAATAAGATAAATCACATGCAACTTGTTGCAATTTCTTTTCTTGGGAAAAAGGGTAAAGTTTTCTTTTCAGGGAGAATATCCTTTAGAGTTTGAACGCATTGATAATTTTAAAGATAGACTTAGCCAAATATGTCATCTAGGTTTGAAGCTTTTAGGTAAAATATTTTCTTCTTAAAATTTTGTTCAAAATTCAAGATGCAGGCTCTCCTCCCTTAGGGAAGAGAAGGCCTATCAAACTTAACACTCTTATGCAACACTTCTTAAGTTCTTGTTGATGCAGTATTAGATGTGAAGTTTCAAAATAGGCATGGTTATATAAATTCTCATCTCACAACTATCATTGCATCAAATTAAGAATTTTCAATCCTTTATGGTCTAGACAAGAGAAGTATGGAGTAGTGTTCCAATGCTAAAGTATTATTGTGAATCTCTTTGCTATGAGTGGTTCAAAAATGAGGAATCTATCTTCTACACCAAATGAGAAATATTCACAATATGTGCTAGGAATGAATAAGTCCATAAGATCGAGTATGCAAGAACTGAGAATTGAAAAACTGGCTTACATTTGACTTCCAAACACAAAATTTCACACTTTTTGATGTTCACACGTAAGTCAAAAAATATATGTGCATAAGTTGTAAAGTATACACTTGAATACACGTAACTCATATCTATTGAACCATGAATTTATAATTTGCAAATATGGACACCATCGATAAAAAGATTTGTATTAAGCAAATAGCCATGTACGCATACATCAATATATGTCGATATAAGTATAAAATATAGTTACAAAATAGCCATATAGGCTTATGAGAATGTCATATAGGCATTCAATGTCAAATATATCCAATACAAAATATGTACAAAATTTCATGTAGGCATACAACAAAGGGCTCTATGCATTCAAAATTCATTTCTCTCCATGCTCTAGTTCAAATACAATTTTCTTTCCCTTTGCTGGGCGATCCGATGGCGATAAGTCTATCACCCATTTCTGTTGTGCTCGAGGAGTGCTCCTTATGCTCCTCCTAGAGTTTAGCTTCTGGTGAAGTTTCAACTATTACAATAAGAAGTAAAGACATTAATATATAGAAATTACATTATAAAAATTAATATATTTAACAAAATAATCACTTACGACCATCTCACGATCACTCTCCTCGATGGAAATATTTGCATGCCAATACTCAGGCATGCTCAAGCCCTGTATAAACCATCCAAATAGGAATTAAACTATGAATCAATAATGGTTTGATTTTTCACTAGAACTAGTTCATCTATAACAATGAATGTAAATTGAAATTTAGTAATTTGCCTCATACCTCCCCTATCAGAGCCATCAAGGATTGTATAGCGGAGGAAACACCAATATCCATTGCCCTCGTAATGTTTGGCGGTGTTTCTGTCACCAACATCTGAAAATAAAACAACAAATTATTCAATCACAAAAAAGTTACAATAGCAATCCATGTGATGACTTATAATGTATGAGATCTAATGAACAAAATTTTGAGTACAAGTATTAAAAGATATATTTCTGATTATTAGTTATCGAATTTGAAGTAATGCTTTGATTTTGAATGATCTGTGTAATGCAACATAAGGTCAACAATATGAATATAAACTACACAAATTTATTAAACTTAGAATTCATTACTTAAGTTCTCTTTAAATTCTATATTACCTCTGTGAACGTTTGATCAAATCTACTAGCACTTAGAGGTGTTTCCTTGAAACCTCCAACAGTACCCTTGTTCAACATCCAAAATCACATATTAAAATACCATTCGTAAAACAATGCTATTAACACATGTAATAAATTTATAATTGTTTACTAACTTTACATACCCCACCGATAGTGTGTACTACAAAATAAAGTAGGTGGATGACCGGTGTATCCAGTCTCTACACTATGACCCTGCAATTTTATTAAAATAATAAAACTAAATTAGTTAATCTTTCATTTCACAATCAAAATTTAATAAATTAAATTCAATGAACATGTTGAATTTTACCTAAGTGTCAATGCCATATGCATCATGCAAAATGTCACCGTCCTCTCCATCCCCATAGATGCATACAGATCAGGCTACGTAGTAGCATATGGATCCTGCGTAGCACCCTCTTGAGTGTTGGTAGGGTCATACGAACAAGTCGCCCCGCAAGATTGACACACATGGGTTTGAAGGCCACCACCTAAAGACTCCCCTAGATGGCGCTGTACAATAGGGCTAGTGTGATGGATGACACTCTAGGTCAAAGTTGTGATCGCCTGCAATGTCTCTATGTCGGCACTCTCCTTCGCAATGGCAGGCATCACAATCTGCTCATGAGGCGGCCTAGCAGAGAGGTCGTCTCCTTGCCACTATGGGATCTAGCGTGCATGGGCCTATCTGAGCTGACCCCCCACCTCTCCCCTAGAACTCCCTCATATCAAAATAATTTGGGATTTGGTTCAATACAAACTCACTGTATAGTTTCCTAAGAAAATATTGGGGACTTCACAATTATTGCACGGTGGGTAATCAAAGACCATATACTATCTTTCATAAAAACGGTTCTTAATCTCTTGGTGGTGGCACCAATGAATAGGAAACCTCTTTGCATTGAGGGTAAGATTTTGATTTGTTTTAGGGTCAGTGAATAGAGAGCACAAATCACCTTTAGTAATTTTTAAATCTTTTACTTGTTTATATGATAATTTGTCTGCATAATATGCCCTAGCTATCTACCTCCTATCTTGCCATCCAGATATTTGTTGGGTGATTGCATCTACATTTTTTAATGTGTCTTTCAATGAATTTGCTAGAAGCATTTGGATCACTCAACCTATTGATAAGATCCTTAAGTTTAGGAGTGCAAAAAATGAACTTTTGACGAGTGCAAGTTGCAATGGTGAAAAATACCAAACCAAGTCACAGCCTCATCATAAAATGAGGTAATTTTCTGTTGTTTTTTAATCTACTTTTATATTTGGCAAGTGCCAAATTTGGCACTCTCTAAATTTGGCATGGACAAAAAGAACATCAAACCCCTCCCTCAATTCCTCGACATCCTATAGGAACTCAAGAAAATATTTTAAATCAAATTGAAAACAACAAAAGAGATCTTGAAAAATTGATTGCAAGATTAAATGAACATGTTGCAACCCACCATTATAGGAGATACATTGTTGAATCGCTAAAGGTGATTATATCTCATGTAGGAGCAATGAGTGAAAAAAATATTTTTTGGTCAAATAAGAGGGAGGAATTAAAATGATTTTATGCAATTGGACTTTCCTATGCACAAGTGAAGAAAGAAAAAATTAGAAAATTTGACTTGTGTGCCCTTTTTGTAGACCCAAGAACCAATGCACCTTTATCACATGCATGCAGGAGATTCCCCATCCATTGGTGCTATGAATATAAAATTCATCAAGCTCCCTTCAATTTTTTTTTTGCTAAGTATCGGCCCATGCCTCAAATGAACATCATCGGCTCTTTTTGATAAATGACGACCAACCTCCTCCACTTGTCCGCTCAACACTTTCTGAAGGAATTCTCCCCTTCATTTTCCAAATGGCCCTCGCCATGCTTCCACGTGTTGTCGTCATGCATGCTTAAAGGCTGCTCCGTCTCACTTTTGAATTGGGCCCTGACTGTGTGCCACGTAGCATTCATATGTATGCTTTGGTGGACCCCACAGTTGATTCCAAATAAAAAGCATGCTTCCACGTGTCTTCCTAGCACAAGCCTTCAATGATAGGGATGAGGAATGAACTACGGGCTATGAAATGTCGCCACACATCTCCTCGGTGAATGCTTCTTCAACGCAAGGGATGGAGCAAACTATGGGCTATGATATGATGTCACGTGTTATAACTGCTTCTACTGGGTGACAACACTTGTTTGCATGGGACTATTCGGGACCCCTGCGATCAATCGCAAGGGATGCACCTAGATGGGAGATGACCACATGCTATGGCTTGAGTTTTTTCTATTACAACGGTCGAGGGAATCATTGTTGCTACATCATTTCTCAAGATTCCAAATATTTTCAGTTACTACTCGACAGGTGGTGGGAACGCCCACTATATATACTGCTCTTTATTTTTAAAGAGGGGTTCCAGGGTCTAAGTTCCAAGAGTTCCAAGAGTTCGAGAATTGCAGAAAGTATAGAATTTTAGATACACCAGTCCTTTTTATTGTTATTAGATTATTGCAGAAAGACTCATAGACTGTGCCATTGTTCAAACTTTATATTTTTCTTAAGCTATTTGATTAACTTTATACTATGCCATTATTGTTTGAATGGTTCATTTGCAAAACTTCTATAATTTTAATGCAAGTTTGCTAGTTTAGATCATGTCTTTTGACTCGTCTTTTTAGTGAATGGGTATGAAAATTATTTTATGTCATTGAATGTGTTGTTCATGCTTCAATCTTTAATTTCTATCATTCTAGGACATAGTAAATTGTTGAATGGGCCCTTAGATTGTATCCAAAAGATTGATTTATCATGCCTTTTATCTAAATTCAGGCACATCGCCTTAGTTAGATCCTTTATTTTTATATTTGCTTCCTTTTCCCTTTCCAAACCCCAATTATAGAAGTCGATTTCTTTAAAAATCTAGAGGTCACTTAGTTTAGTGCAATAGGTCCCCCATAAACTGAGTTTCCCACATAGGGCTATTACCTTGCCAATTTTTGGCATCAACAGTTTTTCTTTTTGCTGGCACAACTAGTGGGATTGAGCTTAAATGAACCTAATTTTAAGAAGGGTGTATGAGCCATCGACCTGTAACTAGGTCTCAAACAATGAATAATCATGGTTTATTAGTACTATCATTAGGGGCAATATAGCCCGTGACCCAATTAGTTAACATTCTGCTTCTCCCATCCTTTTCGCTAGCCATGTTGCTAGATGCTAATAGAAATTATGTGGCATGGGATGCCAGAATTCCTCTTGTAGTGCCAGTAACACCCACTGTTTGGGCACCTATCCTGGTCTCCACCCTAAAAGCTATACCTAAATTCACCAGAGATGGCTCAAGAACACCATCTGAACAATCTGCAAGATGTTGCAGACATATGTCTGGTACACGACATTACAGACCAAAACATAGCACTAAGGTTTCTCACTGCCTCTTTCAAAGACAAGGTGCTAGATTGGTATCAAACGTTGCAAGAAAACACTATCAGTACCTGGGATGAGCTCAAAGATCCTTTCTATCAAATATTTTTGAACGACGGAGATTGATCATCATTGTATTATCAACTATCGGTCATAAAACAAGGCCCACACAAAGCCATGGTTGACTTCAATGCCTGTTTCCATACAAGTTGTCAGAGAATCCAAGTTGATATCTGCCTACCACCCAATCTGGCATTCATGTTCTACTTGAAATCTATCAACCTCGACATTTCAATGATGATCCAATCTTTGGGTGGGACCACACTACCGAGCACCTACAACGTCACTATAAAGGCAAAGAAAAATTTGATAGATGTCGGGAAGTTGCCACCTCAGCCCATCATTCCTATATTTTCATAAATATCGGTTCCTACTCAAGAGATTCCTTCTACTAGCGCGTTGGTTCCTCCTCAATCTATGTACACATATTTGAGCACGTCGTAGAATGTTGCTTCCACATCCGGCTCTTCAAAGGAGGATATGAGTGATGTAAAGGAAATGTTGTGGGCCATGGCCAATGAGATAACCGTTATCAAGTGCAACCAGGTCGTGCCTCCGAAGTCGACCTATCAAAATTATCAAGGTAGAAGGTCCTTGATAGGCTGTCATTAGGTCCCATTACTTTAGAATATAAAATTCAATTTGTCGACTGGGTAGTCTTCAATGCAATTTGCAATAGAAGAAGTCTGGAGTATCTCCCTTAGGTTTTCTAACTTTTGAGAACAACTTAATATTAATTCTAACTTCAAGCCATCTAACTATAAAACTGTAAAAAAAATTATCCTAAGAAAACAGGAAATGTTTAAACTGAAAAACATAAGAAAACTAATTTAGAAAGCATGATAACTAAATTAAAAAGTACAGAAACAATTAAACTAAGAAATTGATAAACTATAAGAACAGAAAAAAAAACTTATAAAAATCCATAAAACATCTTCTTTAACAGTAAAGATTCTAATAGCTAATAATAGAAACTACGAAAGTAAAAGACAACAAATACTTCAAAACTTAAATCTCACAATAGTAAATTCAATAATTCTCTACAGAAAAACAATATAATAAAAGAAAACACTTATCTACTTAAGTTATCTCCCTTCGAGTGGCCATCTCATAGGTTATCACGTTCATTCTTAGCTCACATCAACAGTTATTTCAGAAATGCTTCTATCAACCATAATTATCATCCATAACTCATAACTCAAAAATTTTAGATAACAATCTCTTTATTCATAAACTTTAGAAAACATTTTGACAGTATAACATTACTTTTTCATTGTATGTTTTACTTTTGGAGATCATGTCTTTTATAAAAAAACTCTAACTACATCCTATATTTCAGATGGTATGGATAACCATTGAAAATAACTAAAACAAATCTACGAATAACTCGTATGTTTTTAAAACCCATTACAACAGTATTTAAGAGGCTCAAGTCAAACCATAAAGTTTTTGACTCAAAGCATTACAAAAATAAAAACTTTAAAGAGTAACTATATCTTTGGTCCATCATCCTAAAGTTCCGAAGCATATTTCCAGCGTACATCTTCAACCTGTTCTAGAGCACATGTTGGTTGAATGCTTCTAATCTGCAACTTGATGATTGATTATTATCTACAAAACACTTAAAATAACCCATTAAATATGTATTGGCAAAATACTTCAAGAAATCAAAAGAAATAAAGTTTATACAATTTCTCACTAAAAGTTAAGCAATTATTTCTCCTAAAATTTAATTAATTGGCAGAGGATAGGGATTTGCATTTATGAAATAGGTCTTTATGGTATTATTATGATGAGGTTATATTTACCTCATCAGTCCTCTTACCAACAAAACCAGTTCCAAGGAGGCACTCGCACAAATCCGCAAGCGCAAACAACAAATCAAATAGTGTCGATACCCACTCCACTGTAGAGCACTAATCTAAGCTCGAGCAGAGAGCTAACTACAGGGAAATTGATGACACCAACCCTTGGTGCTTCCCTTGCAGTGATTCACACATTCCCCAAAACTGTCCGCGTGACAACCTACAACAAAAGGTGGCAGAGCAGTGCAACCAAGGTGCAATATCAGATCTCAGAAGCTATGTGTACACCTCTTCGCAAATGGACAACATGGTGCTCACTGTACAAATGCAAGGGATGTCACTAGAGCAAGAAGCGAACATCACTCCCGAGCATGCACTCTTCTCATGGATGGAAGAAGAAGCTGTGTTTGAAAATGAAGCATCCACATCTAAAACATCGCAAGTATAGTCTGATTACAACACTCGCTCAAAGAGGAGATTCATGGGTGAACCATTCGTCCCTCAATTAGTCAGTCTACAACCTAAAAGTTTTTGTGACCAAACGCTTAGTACCTCCTCAATGGTGCCACAATGTCCGCCATGAAAGGAAATCATTATAAAAAAAAGCTAAGGAGCAAAAATCTTTGAATCTGCCACCCTTCAATGTGGTGGAACAATTGAAAAAATCATCCGCGAATGTGTCCCTTTGGGATATATTAGTTATTCCAAAGCAAAATACATTACTATAGAAGGCTCTCTAGGAGGATGTGAGTGTAATGCCAATGGGGTAGTTGCTCAAAAGAAAGGTTGTTGATCAATCACCTCCTACCAAAGTTCTCATAAATAGCACAATAGAAGCTCCTGTTGAGGTAAGAGATAAGCCAAAACCCAAGCCCTTCTTCCTAACGCTTATTGTGAGAGAGAAGTTATTACACAATACCATGATTGACTCTAGTGCTAGCACCATAGTTATTCCAAAATAGATCACTGAAGCTTTAGAGCTTAGTTATGAACCTTTAAAAAGAGGAGTGATGCAGCTTGATGGAAATAGAGTCGAAACTATCGGTCTCATCAAGGAACTTCCCTTGACTCTATTTTCCTACCCTAGCATCACAATGTCATAAGATACTATGATCATAGATGTTCCCCCCATGTTTGGCCTTTTTCTATCCTGAGAATTCACTTCAAAGGTAGATGAATACCTATCCCTGGATTGGTCGCACATGATCCTCAGGACCAAGCGTGGTGCAAAAATGAAGATAGAATTTGAAGCTCTGCATTCAAAACATGTGGTCGATGAAGCCATGATCAAATTTTAGGCCGCTCATACTTCTATCACCAAGCAAGAAATGTATTGCGTTGAGCTATTGGAAGATGAAAAAGTGACCAGAGATCAAACCGATCAAGAAGATGTTCTCTTGAGTGAACATATGGATATTGATCCTTTTAGAAACTACCATGCTACTGAGTTGGGCACCTACATCATCTACGATGAAGATCAAGTGCTCCCGAAGGTTGTCAAAGAACCCGAGAGTGGTCAAGCCTTAGAGCTATGGACGTTGCACTTTGATAGAGAAAGATTCAAGGTTGCACAGAAGTCAAGATATGTTTAATATCCCCACAAAATGAGAAGACCCTGAGGTCTTTTTGCTTCCAGTTCACTTGCTTGAACAATGAAGCTGAATATGAAGGATTAGTGCAAGGTCTCAGCCTTGCAGAATAGATGGGAATTAAGCAATTAATGGTGTTCAGAGATTTTGAACTAGTAGTCAATCAAGTCTGTGGAATTTTTGCGGCCAAGAATGTTCACATGCGATCTTATAAACAATAAGTTTGGGACCCGATTGAGAGCTTTGAAGCCTTCAACATTCAAATGGTGCCTAGAGAACAAAATATAGATGTGGATCGCATGGCAGCAATCAGATCCCCATTTGATCCTACCTCTGACCTCATTCACAACAAACACTATGTACGAGTGATATTCCAACTAGCCATTCTAGACAATGACCAAAGCTTCCAAGTGTTTGACAGTGATGAACACATTGCCTCATTCATCCAACAATCAAGAGAATTTTCTAACCAGCTCCACCCAAAGATCATTGAAACTTATGAAGGAAAAATCATTCAGCTAAAATCCAACAAGCTTCCAAAGGGATTGGTCACTCTCAAAAATATTTTCGATTGTGATGATGCAAGAAACGACAAGAGGAAGTTTGTAGTAGACAAAGGTGACTATGCAAATCTTTAGGTCGGAGATGAGAGGAAGCTCAAAGTTAGCAAGGATGTCTTGCATCATGATAAATAAAGGCTCATCGAATTTTGTGAAAAATATGAAGGGGTGGTGGCCTAGTCATATGATGACCTTAGGGGATATGATCCTGATATCATCCAACATACAATAGAGTTGGCAGAAGGTGCAAAACCGGTCTACCAAAAATAGACGATCCTAAGATTGAAGCGCTAATGGCGCAAGAATTAACAAAGTCGATCCAGTTGTGGATTGTCTTCTCAATCAAGCATAGCACGTGGGTATCCAATTTGGTCCTAGTCTGAAAGAATAATGGAGATATCCATCTATATGTGGACTTTCAGGACCTAAACAGAGCATCCCTAAAGGATCATTACCCACTACCTTCAATGGAGTCCATCCTGCAGATGGTGGTAGGATCAGAGATGTTTTCCCTATTGGATGGCTTCTTCGGTTACAATTAGATCTGGGTCAAACAGGAGAATCAACATTAGACAACGTTCAATACTAAGTGGGGAACGTTCACATACGCTAAGATTTTGTTTGGCCTCTCAAATGCAGGAGCCAACTTCCAGCGGGCAATGGATATCGCTTTTAGTGAACTAATCAACAAGATTATCCTGGTCTATTTGGATGAATTGACAGTGTTCTCCAAGTCCAAGGATGATTATTTTGATCATCTTGAGATGGTGTTCAAGAAATTCCAAGAGTTTAGGATATCCCTGAACCCAAAAAAATGTGTCTTTGGAGTACCACAACGCAAGCTATTGGGACATGTAGTGTCCAAAGAAGGAATTTCAATTGATCCTAAGTGGGTGAAATCAATCAAAGAGTTTCCCCTTCCGATAAAAAAGAAAGGCATCCAGTCCTTCTTAGGAAAGGTAAATTTTGTTAGCAAATTTATTTCTAACTTTGCAGGAATAATTAGGCCAATCACCTTGATGATGAAAAAGGATCAAACATTTAAATGGACAAAAGAAGCCTTTGAGAAAGTCAAGGATGCTATTTCCTTCACTCCTGTTCTGATCAATCTAGACTTATCAAAGGACTTCATAATGTATGTATTCAGTAGCAAGTCAAGCATTGCTATTGTCTTAACTTAGAAAGATGATGAGGAAAAGGGAGAACACCTGATAGCATTTCACTCCCGAACCCTAAAGGAATATGAGACAAACTACAACTTTGTAGAGAGGCAAGCATTTGCAATAGTTAAGGGACTCAAGAATTTCTGACACCTAATCTCTTGCAATAATCTGATTGTTTATGTCATGCACTCTAGTGTGCATGAATACATCATGGAAGGAGAAATCACTGAGAAAACAGCCAATTGGATCATGAAGATCCTTGAATACGACATTGAGGTCAAGACTACAAAGATCCTTCAGGGAAGAGGATTGTGCGAATATCTTGTGCACGATGAAGAAATGGCCACCAAAGAAGAGTAGTCGGAACTAGCCCTAACGAATGATTCAAAGTTCAAAGGTTGTTGGCTGGTGGACAGAGTAAGATTTATGCACACAAGAAAATATCCGTCAGGCCTTCCTTCCCAGAAGAGGAGATTCTACCAACTGCAAAATGACGGATACACACTCATTGAAGGGATCTTGTTCAAAAGGAATTTTAACAATGTTCTATTGTGGTGTGTCACTATGAAGCAAGCAAAAAGGATCCTCGACACTTACCATAACAATGTCGTGGGTGGACACTTCTCTGCAAAAACCACCACCATCAAAATCATGTGCACAAGGTACTTCTGGCAGACACTATTCAATGATTCCTACTCCTTTGTAAAAGCTTGCAAGGAATGCCAGTTCTTTGCAGGAAGAAGAAATAATTCTACAATGCCTCTCAATCTAATAGTGGTTGATGAGCATTTGTGCAATGGGGCATGGACTTCATTAGAATGATCAACCTGACATCCAGCACAAGTCATAAATGGATCTTGACGGCCACTGACTACTTCACTAGGTGGACCGAAGCCATCGCACTGAAGAATGCGACAAATGGAGAGATAGTGGAATTCCTAGAGGAACTAGTGACAAGATTTGGCTAGCCCAAAACCATCATCTCCAACAATGCCAAAGCTTTCCTAGGCTCTAAGGTATGTCAATTCATGCTTACGCATGGCATATTCCTTAAAACATCATCAAACTACTACCCGCAAGGGAACGACTTAGCCGAGTCGACAAACAAGAACCTGGTCCAACTCCTCAAAAGGATTGGGTCAAAATACCAAAGGGAATGGCATAAAAACCTCTGAGCAGCACTCTGGGTAGACAGCATAACTCCTAAGAAAGTCCTCAAGACTTCGCCATATGAGCTAGTATATGGAAAAGAGGCGCTTTTGCCTATCTCCATGGAGATTCCAGTGTTGCAATTATTAAAATCTCTCGAGCCAAAACAAAATGACACAATCGAGGTGCGGCTAGCCGAGTTGCTATAAGTATAAGAGAAAAGTGAAAAGTCCCTAATAGCCATGACTAACCACCAATAGGTGGTTAAAAGGTGGTTTGACAAGAAAGCGTCTAACCAGGGTCTAAAGTGCAGAGACTTAGTGGTGAATTTTAATAAAAGGGATGTGAAGCCGGGTCAACATGGGAAGTTTGATAGCCTTTGGGAAGGCCCGTTTAGAATAATTCAATGCAAATAACATAATTCATTTGAGTTAGAAACCATGGAAAAAGAAGTGTTGGGAATTTCGGTCAACGAAATTCGCCTTAAATTATTTAATTAAGCTTACATATCCTACTGATGTAAATATGTTTATAGTGCTTTTTTCTTCTTTTCCTTATTTCCCTTTTGTTTTTTTTGGCCAGTATTTTTATTCATTCTATGGTTTGAGGCGGTGGAAAACAAGTAGCTCATTATTGCAGAGAGCAGGAAGAATAAACTCACAGCTCAAAAGAACAAAAAATAAAACAGCCACATGTAGAATTGAATTGATACATATATGCTGAAAAGGAAAAGGATGATCCATATTGCAAAATCCAGAAGCAAATAACAAGATGATTATATAATGTTATATTTTCATTATATATTTGCTTTAATATTTACATTGTCAAAATGGCTCAAGGGCCATGCTTCTAAGCAAAAAGAAAAACATGGAGGTCTTCAATCCATAGCGTGAAAAACAACAATGGACAAATCAATAGCAGCGTCCATAATGTTTTCATCAACAGGGGCATCATCACCAGCAGCAACATCATTCATGGGAGAAATGGCTAGTGATGAAGGGAACACTAGGTTCCTGAAGTCCATGTACCAATCAATGTCATAGAACAGCGCCATGTTGTAGATGCGGAAAAGGAAGTGATAGGCATGAGTGATCCTCTCGTGGTGCTCAACTTGTGACTAGAGGAAAAAGTCACTCAGGAATGGTAGTCATGGTATGACCACATCCTCTTCGATGAACCTCCTGAGGTCACTTGTGGTTGGAATGCCTCCACCATATGCAGCATTCGCCACTACCTCCTCGAGGTAATTCAAGTATTTCTTTGGGAAAATATCTTTGACTAGATGTAGAATTAGTGGCTTTGGAATTCCAATATCAAGCATGGAGGCAACAAAGTGCGAGCACACATTAGTGTTAACCCGGTATTTATCCTCATACTCAAGGAAATCACATCCCAAAACCCATTTCATGGCTATGATAGCCAGTGAATGTTTATTCTTCGTCATCCTTTTCAGGCACTTAGTTGAAATCTCGCCTAAAAGGGCCATATGAGACTTATGAAAAATTAGCCTAATTGGGGTATTCATGTTGGCAGATGCTCTGCAACTACCTTAAAACTACTTCTGCAAACTGCCTAAGTCTAGCCTATGAAAACACTACGCAACTGCTAATGCTAAACTGCTAAGCCAATAACCTATTACCAACTTTTCTCAAATCACTAAGTGTGATTTCACTACTACTTAGGTGCCTATTTATAGAAAAAGCGAGGAAATGCATGGTAATTTTCTTACCATAAACGTGAGGCTAATCAAGTACTAACTTGAAAGTCATTCCAGAGCTTGTTCAAATTTCCCACCTAGTTGTGTCTGCTAAGTACAACTTGTTGCATGCAAAACTAATAAGGACTAATTAATTAGCCTAAGCTAGTGGCAACAATCAGTGGTGTTATGCACAACCAAATATTGAGGTGTCATTCTCTAGGGGTTTTGTGAACTCCAAGGCCGAGCTCATATCTTTTGAAGCACTGATCGCATCTTTGGCTTAATCATTCATTTTTGGATATTAATTTTAATGCACAAGAATGCTTAAGCTACTAGAAAATCATCAGCTCAAGTTCCAAGAAAAACATGTACAATAATACTTCTAATTGTAATTATGAATTCTTGTCATTTCAAAATGGCAAGTGATTCATTTCACACAAGGAAAAAGGTTGGTGGTACATGCCGAATTAAATGCAAAAGGGTAACTCTCGTCTACCACCTTAAAAAAAATAGCTAAGTATTGCATGCAAAATGTTTAAGCACTTAAAAGGTTTTTTCAAATATGCTACTCAGAGTGAAAGCAATTTATAGTGCACAACCAGAGCCAAGGTAAAATTACTAATAAGTTCTAGCCAAGTAGAAGCTTCCCACAAGGAAAAATGGCAGAAAGTTCAAGCCAAGAAGTATAGGGAGAGACAACAAGAATCTTATTTAAAGCTATGTGAGGAGCGCCAGCCATCAATGTCTTCGACAACATTTCTTATGCCATGCCTGGTATTCTAGACAAGCTAAAGTGGGTGAACACATGGGAACTGGAGAAGCCCAAAAGCTATAGAAACCAAACCCTAATCCAGGAGGACTAGGATAATATTCATGATCCCAGTCTTGCAAAGAACCCTAAAACTTTGAGGGAAGTGGCCTGCAAAAGAATGAAGGTATCCAAAAAGTTGATGTCAATGGTAGAGAAGATATGGTTCAATGGGATTCCATAGTATATGGTCTCATTTGTGCACTATTTCTTAGAATTAGTCAATGTAGCCATTGAACATTTCAACCCAAGCACCAACAATATTGAGGGCTAGAATCTGATTGTTAATATTAGCTCAAGAGCTATCTGGAATATGCTATGTATTTCTGATCATACCTCCAGAAAGATAAAAATCAAGACATTCACTCCTGCAAAGGGGGAAAATATATGGAATGGGAGGGATAAGGCTCTAGAATTTTATAACAAAGAAACCAAAAGGGTTGAGGTAGACCACCGGAAGCCACCAAGGATTCTGGCGCAGCACAGTGCTTACGACACAGACTTGCAAGAGGCCTTTTCAATGTTGGCATTTGTTTATGGCCTGGACACCGACAAGGAGGTGCATGTGTTTCAGTTGGGCCTAGGTTTCTAGTTTCATAGGAAACAATCTCTCTTATAGTATGATTTTGAAAAATACCTCACAAAGGAAATGATAGGGAAAATAAGAATTACCAAGCTGAATGGAAGTTCAGGTTTCCCTTCTATCTTGCCCACATTTTTTTGCATCAGAACCCTGATTTCTTTGATAAGTGTGTGAAGTTGTCTATTTTTGACAAAAGGAACAAGAGGAAGTTGGTTTCTATCTGGACCCATCTCCTCTCTTCCACTTTCGACTATTATGCATTTTCGGATTATTTCTTGACTTTGATTTTGCAAGATTTTCAAGGAGAGGATGGTATTAACAGACTCACTAAGATGCACACTGGGTATATGCAGAACTTCATTCTCAGATGTGACTGGTTTTTTGAAGTAGATTTCACATTTATCTGGATGTGAGGCTTCACCAAGGAACCATTCTACCTTCTGACATGCATTACAAATTAAGTGCTAGCCCTTGAATTGTTCCAACAAGAATGCATTATTAATACTACCTTATGTGCAGGAAAATCCAAGAGAAAGGGATTATTCATCTGTCCGATAAGATTCAAGACAGTGGTCGTGAAAAATAAAAAGGGGTGCACTCACTATTGCAAGATAAGCTGGCTCATCTAGGGTTGGTGATGATCTACGAAAAATGGAGTTACAACCCTTCCAATGATCTACCATATGATCATATCAAAGTAATTCATAGTTCTCGACCTTACTGGGAAAAGAGGCACAGCCCACTGGAGGATGAAGATAAATTATTGGTTGACCTGATCCACATTCCTATAGAAGACAACAGACCACCATGGAATAAGTTTTATTTCATTGTGACAGATTATGTTGAGAATCACAAAATGGGAGCCACCTTATTCAATAAGAAAAGAAGAAGAATGGAGTGTGGAAAGAATCAGAGTCTTCTGGGTGTATCACCAAGAAACAAAATAACTTGATGACCCTTATAATAGTGTGAATGATGATGAACAATTTGATAAGTTGTGGGATGATGAGCATCTTGCTTCTGACTCAAGCGCCAGCAGAGGCAATGACTCCAATGAAGAAGAAGAGCAGGCAAAGGAGGAAGCTAAGACATCGATGTCCTCCGCTCAACAAAGGAAGAAGTCCACAAGGCAACCTACCTATGTCACTTCAAATGTGCAACTAAATATATCAAGAGCCTCATGGACAATCACCTAGGCCTCCAAAGCAATGAGAGGGTCACAACAACAACATCCAGATACTGTAAAGATGAGAGATTCCCCGCCCCCTAAACGATAGTGCATGGAAGCTATTATAGGAGAAGGTTCACAAGAACCCGCTGCAAGCCAAGTGCTCGCAGCAAGCCAGGAGTTTGAAGTAAGTGAAGATCTAGCAACGAGCAGAGCACCACCATCATCCAGTCAGTAGGTAATGTTCACTCCTTCTTTTCTTAATTCTCAATCTTTAGTATCCTCTACTATTTTCATGGTGCCCCTCACTGCAAGTATCGGTCCTACCTTCTCCACCTCTACCACAATGTTTGCGGGAGGTTTCTCCCAATTCGCCCATACAAAGCCACTTATCTTAATGCCTCCATGAACCTTGACACCTACCGCCATTTCCCAATCTCTCCTCACCTCTGTTTCTATAGGCTTAGCCACCATTGACACCCGTATTGCTTCTACTTCCTCAGGTCTGACCCACTATGCCTAGCAAGTGAACTCTCCAATGACTACCCCATCACTGCAACAACTAATGAGCTCTTCCACCAGTTCGCAAACTGAACTTTGGCAGGTCCCTTATTTCTCCCTGAAGAATTTTACTCTCAAGAAGAGAAAAATGCAAGGGCCTGCCACACTTACATTCCCTTTTTCCCTACCTCTCGGTGCACCCTTTGCGGGTAGGCTAGTTCAGTCGCCATCCCAATTCATAGCCCAAGGAGAGGCCACGAAACAAGCGCGGGCTCTTAGAATGCAAAATAAAAAGGCAAAGGATGACAAAAAGGAGGCAGAGCCGAAGTGTATACTATGTACAATGAGGCACATCAAACACTGAATTTCACCACCATGCACCCAAACACCACCAAACCACAAGGGGAGATGTTGCTGAATGATTATGCCATGTATGCCATGGGACTCGATCTGAGAGTAGCCCAACCATAGGACAAGATAGAACTCATGGAGGAAACACAGCGGGTGGTGACAACTGACTTCCTCCACTTTGGCCATCAGCTAAAGAAAAGGGAGGAGTAGTTGAAGCTTGTGAATGAAAGGGTCAGTTTTCTAGAGACAAGGGAGAAATCGTTGGAAGCAGAAGTTGCACTTATCAAAGAAAGCACGGGCAGAAGAGTTGGAGCGGAACAAACTCCAAGAGAAACTCACGAAGTCCCAATCTGTTGATCTCATCCTAATCAATGAGTTGCAAATGAAGAACTAGGACTATTAGAACCAATTGGCCCTGACAGAGCAAAGTATGCAACAAAAAGATGAAGAGCTAGCATCTCAGTGTGCTCAACATGAGCAAAAATTAGAACAACAAAAGATGGACTTTGAGGTCCAAAAGGGCCAATTAGAAAAAGAGCTCCAAGAGACGGAGTCTTCTCTTGACACAGAGTTGGGAAACCATGCTCGGGCTAAGGAGAACTGGTTTAAGGAGCTAAGTAACATCGGGGAGTAACTTGCATCCGTAAAAATGAGAATTGTGGAATTAACAGAGGATGTTGACTCAAAGGATGCAGAGATTTCCCTTTTCAAGAGTGCTCCCCAGGGACCTCCTACCATAGCAGACATTGAAATCATCATCCATCCAGTTGCGCAACTACTTTTCTGTTTCAAGTCAGGGGCCAATTTACCTAAGGTGTTGCCTTATAAGGAAATTCTTGACCTAGGTGGAGCACAAGAAAATATATGCAATGTATCAAGGCCATCTGAAGATGACTGGCCACCCTTGCAGGTGACCCTTTCTAAACTCTAATGTCATCGTCCAATGGATGGCACTTTGGTCTATGAACTAGAAAAGTTTTGGGTTCCTCATTCCTCAAGCAAAATTTCGCTAGTAGTCACCAAAAGCTGTGAATATAAAATTCATCAAGCTCCCTCTAGGTTTTCTTTTCTAAGTACCATCCCATGACTCAAATGAACATCAATGGCTCTTTTTGATAAATGACCACTGGCCTCCGCCATGTGTCTGCTTAGCACTTTTCGAAGGAATTCTTCCCTTCATTTTCCAAATGGCCCCGCCATGCTTCCACATGTCGTTGTGCATGCTTAAAGGTTGCTCCCTCTCACTTTTGAATCGGGCCTTGACCGTGTGCCACGTAGCATTCATTCTTATGCTTTGGCAAACCCCATACTTGATGCCAAATAAAAAGCATGCTTGAACCACGTGTCTTCTTAGCACAAGCCTTCAATGGTAGGGAGGAGGAATGAACTACGGGCTGTGAAATGCCGCCACGCATCTCCTTAGTGAATGCTTCTTCAACACAGGGGATGGAGTGAACTATGGGCTATGATATGATGCCACATGTTCTAACTGCCTATACTAGGTGGCGACACTTATTTTCACGAGACTATTTAGGACCACTCCATCAATCGCAGTGGATGAACCTAGATGGGAGGCGACCACATGCTATGGCTCAATTTTTTTCTGTTACAACGGTCAGGGGAATCATTGTTGTTACATCATTGCTCAGGATTCCAAATCTTCTTAGTTACTGCTCGACAGGCGGTGGGAATGCTCACTATATATATTGCTCTTTATTTCTAAAGAGGGGTTCCAGGTTCTAAGTTCCAAGAGTTCAAGAATTGTAGAAAGTATATAATTTTAGAGACACTAGGCCTTTTTATTGTTGTTAGATTATTGTAGAAAGACTCACAAACTGTTCCATTGTTTGACCTTTCTATTTTTCTTAAGCTATTTGATTAACTTTATACTGTGCCATTATTGTTTGAATGGTTCATTTGTAGAAATTTTATAATGTTAATGCAAGTTTGCTGGTCTAGATCATGTCTTCTGACTCCTTTTTTTAGTGAATGGGTATGAAAACTATTTTATGTCAATGAATGTGTTTTTCATGCTTCAATCTTTAATTTTTGTCACTCTACGACATAGTAAATTTTTGAACGGGCCCTTAGATCGTATCCAAAAGATTGATTTATCATGCATTTTATCTAAATTCTAGTGCATCACCTTAGTTAGATCCTTTATTTTTATATTTGATTCATTTCCCCTTTCCAAACCCTAATTACAAAAGAAGTCAACTTCTTTAAAAATCTGGAGGTCACTCAATTTAGCAGAATAGGTCCCCCAAAAACTAAGTTTCCCACAAAGGGTTGTTACCTTGACAATTTTTAGCATCAATAGGTGCCACCATGAATTAAATAAAAAATAATTTTTGGGAGTAGTGGTGGATGGTTTTTGACCAACCTCCATGCAATAACTATGAGGTACCATAGTATTCTTTGAGGAAACTCTATTGTGAATTTGTCCTCAATAAGGCACCAAATTATTTTGATTATTTAGACTTTCAAGGTAGAGGTGGTGGCTCCACACATGATAGATTGAGTGCATGACATAATCCACAGTTGGAACTGTTACCAGATTTTCACCTACAGGCTCAATCAGGATGAGCTATCTATGTTTCAAAATGAATGGTACATTTTAAACCTTTTATGTTACATTCAATTATACAAATGAAAAAGCTTTACAAGATTACAAGAATACAAAAATATTACATTCATACAAGTGAATGAGACAAAATATTTTTATAATCTTTCTAAAAATGTAATCTTTATTGAATGAAATAAGATACATGTGTCTCACACAACAAGCCGTGAGACTGACTTTTCCTTGATACAAATAAAGACAAATTAATACATGAATAAATAAAGGAAAATAAATGTACATGTAAGAGGGATGACCAGTCATTGCATGAATGACTGGTTATTGTTTGTCTTGCTTTGATATTGTCCTCGTTGCTTGTCCTTCCTAATTTCCATGTGCTCCTATTCCTGCAGTAGTCAAGCAATGTAATAGAGTTGTACTCTAAGCAATGAAGGTTCATAACCATACATGATCATTTATATCATCCACCCATGCATGCATTAACTCATCTCCATGTGTATTAAAACTCAATGAATGCCTTACGTGTCTAGGAAAACCATTTGGTCAACATATACACAAAAGACAGTCATTTTTTCTAACTTGTTTATTCCATGTGCAGCTACAGGTGCAATTATTTTTGGATAAAATGAGTGGAGATAAATGTGGCTCCCACAAGGGTTGAGCCCAGCTCATATGCACAATCTTTTAGGTACTTGGTGCATTCAAATAGGTTTCCATGTCAGGGATCTTAGTAACAAGCATTTTTTGAGATGTAAACTGAAAGTACAATATGCAATGACAGTCATTCAAAGGGGCTATGGTGTTGAACAATGCATAGTATAAATAAATTTGATAGGGAAATTATTTTTTAAGAAAAAACATATTGATACAACACAAGATGTCATTATGACCTTGCATACAAGAGAACTCTGCATCTTTGATCATTGAGTGTCATAGCTGGGATTGTTTAAATTTGTACAGGAGTTTATGACTATGCAAATTAAATAGTTTCAACCTAAGTATTGATGCTTGATCAATAGTATTACTGAGTGAGAGACCAGGAACAGTTTGCAAAAAATGGTGATCTATCATGTAAAAGAACAGTGTTTCAAAAGTAAGGATGGGCACTACCTAGCATTACAATCACCTTGCTAGGTAGGTCAAGTCATATCAAATATTGGAGTCATAACTTGGCAATATCAAATCCATCTATGAACTAAAATAGTAACATAATCTATAAGTTTCATAAAGATGGACTCTTGTTATCAAATATAATAGAGGAAAACAATGATTTAATACAATGATCTTTTAAAAGTTATGATTTCCACAACCAATAGCCATCTTTGAGTGCATAGAACAAGAACATCAAGGTTCAGCCTTTATTGAGTAGATTTAAAGGAAAAACCATGAGTATCTAAAGGAAACGGTTTTTCATACAAATCCTCATGATTCATTCTTCAATTATTCCCATGTTGTATAATGGTATTAAATCATTTTGCATTTTTCTTGGTGGGACAGTATTTTCTATAGACAGCTAACTGAAGTGGCTTTTGTTTCAGCCTTTCACTCTTTCATAGAATCCCATTCATATTATAATCTTGCATGAGTTATATTATAGTGAGGAGAACTATGACACTGCAAGTCAATTCAGTGCAATGCAAACACATAGCCTTGTTTAAAAAAAAAGAGGTCACCAATGTATGGAAAAAATTAACTTGAATCCTCATGACAGTGGCCAATATTTTCCTTATTATTCACAGTTTGCACAAAATCTTGAGGAAAGGAGCAGAGTAATGTATAGAAAGTGGAATACAAAAATGTAGAGAAAATACAAGTTCCCTCAACCACCCAGCAATCGTTAGCCATAGTGGAATCACAGAGGACAGAGAAGAAAAAGAAGAGAAATCTGCAAGTAAAAGCTACAGCTAAGGAACACATGAGAACAAATATTCCTAGATGTATTGAATACATGACACAACTACATGATATAGAATAAAAGCTTCTGAATAGAATCCATGGTGGCCAACCAAAAGGAGTTTCGAGCCCTCTTTTCTCTTCAAAAGATAAATCAAATAACAGAATATGCACAGTCGTGGCCATAGAAACCCATAAAGAAGGAAGTAGAAAACGACATAAACATAGAATGAGTGAGGAAATATTTAACAGTCGTGACCAAAGAGGCCCTGTATGAGCAAAAAATGAAGGTATCTTGTCAGGGGTTTCTTTAGAAATTCTTACCGGTATATTTCTGTTGAGAAAAATCAATAATCTTTGTGCCATGATTCTCCTATTAGCTAAAAAATCCGCCATGGTTGAGCTTGATGAAACCCTCACTGTTGATGGCGACCAAGCTTCATCCAGAAGTTTCACCAAAAGATAAATACAAATGGCTTGGTGTCATATATGTTTAGGGTTTTTGTCACCCAGAAAAAGGCTGACTAGAAAGATGTGATTTTTATCACATTATTTACAAAAAATAAATATTAATCAATATCAAGTCCGCAGCTTCATGAAGGTAGCTTTGGCCTTAATCAAATATTATACCATAATTCAATACTACATATATATAGATGCCACCTCAACATGCTTATGTAAGCTTTGACTATATTCAACATTTGATTTTCCATGAGTATCAATTGTAAAACAATTGACTATGAGATGTAATTATAAGCCTTATTTAGTCCTTTTGTTAATCTATAAATGCAATATGCATAACTTGGTCGATGGAGAAGTCATAAGATGTGTTTTCATTTATGACTGAGAAAGCATATTGGGAGGTTATCTGCAGTTGCAAACATTAGGAGAGCATCTAGGAGGTTTTTATTGCTCTTATGAGCCTTTTAAGGTCAGTTTTATTAATCATCTTGGTAGGCTTAGTCATGTTTTGACTTTTTCAACACTTTAGAGTTCTTTTGGGTGAAATATGTTTGCTAGATTTGAGGCCTTATGGTTGCATCCGAGTTATGGAGTTTCTAGAACTTCTTTTTGAGGATTTTTTTTGGAGAGATTATGATAAGTTATTTTAGTGACTTGAATGTACTTAGTTCTGGATATGCAGATAGAGACTTTGTGACTTTGATAGTCCCTTGTCATACTTTTGTAGGTTTTGTAACTCATTTGGAGCATAATATATAGAATTTACCTTGGTTATTATTGATGGTTCAATTTACCTTCTTGTTCTTGCAAAGTATTGTGCATTTTCAGGTGATTGATCAAGTTACTTTGTGAAATTTTCTATTTCCTTATAACTTTGTCTCATGTTTGCATACCTTTCTTTGAAAAGTAGCATTAAACAGGTTACAAACTATGTCTATAGAATTGCACATGAATTTTAATTTGTGGAAATTACTTTTCCTTCTTGAAAGTGTGTGTAAGTCAAACTTGTTTGTGAAACACTTATGCATAACCTACATAAACTTGATGTGTAATCTCATATTCATCATCAATATTCAAGTGTAATTTGAGTATCCCATAGCTCTTGTCAATTTGGTGTATCACCCATTTCATTTCATATTTTCAGTATTCTTCATTTTATGCAGCCATATTCTTACCCTTTTCCCATCAAGTCTGTATTTTAGGTGATATGACCAGTTAGGAACCGGCCTAGAACCCAGAGGTTTCACTTCATTCTAAGTGTCCCACATAGAAGTGAGTCCAATGTTTTACCAAAATTGCTAAAACTTGTGTAGTTCAGAAACGGGTGCAAATTTTGGTAACTAACAGGAACCAAGACCCTTGGCCAAACCCGTTGTGGAGCATGTCACCATTTCTTCCATTGTGAAGAACAACATCAAGGTAGACATGCTGGAATCCATTAGCTCACTCGCTCAGAGCATTGTACATTGTACAAGGCCTCTAGTAGAGCCTGATATGGGTGAGACTTCTAGGCCTAGAGTTCTAGTTCACCATTGTCACTCTTGCGGTGTTTTTTGCATGTATGATGGTGAGAGTGCTCAAGATGCAGCTACACAACATACATTAGCTAAAGAGGAGATGTTTATGATAGATGTTTGCTAAATGAAATATTTGACATTGATACTCAGGTGACAAGTCCATTTAATTTTTTTATTAAATTATATTTTGAAATGTAAGAATAATTAAATTAGTAGAATGAATATGATGAAAATTCAGGGTCTAAGTGTTGATGATACATTCACCATTCTTGTAGACCCCAATATGTTTACGATGGCGAGTCCACAGGTATGCAACTAGTATTAAAGAAATAATTATTGCATGTGAATAGTTGAATGTTATATGAATGATTGTCACATAACACGCTTTGGATTTCAAACATTTTGTTGGTGGACCTTTGACCTTGACACCTCGCTATTCTCATCCTCAAGAAACTTTCACTCAAGTAACCTTTATTCATTAATGGTGTTGTAAACTAATGTTAGCTAGTTTTGGTAATTTTGCATGCACAAATCTAAAATAATTCTTGAAACTACATGAACCTAGATAACTAGGTTCTTTAAAGTGATGGGTGTAGAAGAATTCATTAGTCTTTTAAATAATGCATCATATATTTTGGCTTTGAACTTGTCATTCTCACTTTCCTTTCAATCTCAGAACCTTTCATATATTATTTTTTCTATCTTATAGCTCTGTCTTTGATGACCATGCCTTCTTTACAATTGAAAACTATCATTTTGTAATGAAAAGGCACAAAGGACTGCCATTTTAAAGTCTGAAACTGCCCTTTGTCATGACTATCTTGAGTTTGATGTGAAGGTAACAACACTTCAATGACTTCCCTATATCATTTGACTATCCTTAAATTGAACCTTGTATTGTCATCTATGATGAAGTGACTATCTTCTTTCCTTTAATGCTTTTTTACCCTTGAAGTCTACCCTTTGTAATGAATAACCTTTCTTGGAAGCCTTTCATCTCAAATCTCCCTTCCATATCTTCCTCACTCCTCACAGTTTCACTATTCTATGCATTGTTATCTTCAACCACTTACATGCATTAGTGTCTAAAATAAATCCATGGACTACCATTAAATCCTTGGAGATCACTGTACTATCAAACTATCCCTTGAATCATCTTTCTTCCTTGACAATGCTATCACTATCATCAATGAAGTGGTTTTCCCATTTGAAGCTCTTGTGAGTTCTTGTACACTATCAACAACCTCCAAGACATCTATCTATTTATGCTTAAGAAAGTCTTATAACATTTGACATATGACTCCCCCTATCATTTGTCTTGATTGCCATTTGTTGTAGACTATCATATGCCCTTTTTTACTATAACCCTAGCCCCTTTGGTTATTATCCTCCCTTGAATCTTTGACTATGCAATAATACAATGAAAATGTTTCTCCTCATACTAGAATTTCCTATTGGAATTATGATAGTATGACTATCCTCAATTAGTAGTGGTTTTCCTCTATTTCACTAACATTTGACAAACTACCCCTTGATTGTCTCTCATGCCTTAATCATTGATATTTTATTATCCTAGGTCACCCTTAGGTTGATTGTCCTCATAAGGTATTTGTGACTAAATTTTTAATTTTCCTAATGAATTTCTTTCATAAGGATCCATAGTATAGTCATAAATACTCCCCTTAGGTCACAATATAGTCGTAGTTATTAGTATGAAATTATTGTCCTTATATGTATGAATGATGTCCTTTATCCATACTTTCCTCTTTAAAACTTTGAATTTTGTTAAATGGACAAGCCATACTCATAACACTCACTGAGAAATATGAATAGTCACAAGACTTCATTAAGGAAAAACCATTACACTTAATGAGGACAAACCACAGGATCTTTAGCTTCATTGCAAAGCATAGTCATAGTCATTAAGACTTCATTTAGCACACTTTCAAATACATAAATCACATTCCTTAACCACCATCTTAAGGTCTTCATCCAAGGTCATAGTACAGTAACTAAGACTACAACAATACAAAATTGTTTATCACATTCATGAGGACAATCAACAAGATCAATGTCCTTCAAGAATTATTGCAATCATTCAAAATCACAATCATAAATTTTATGTTAAGGATAAATTAAGAATCCTAAATCATGGTTATTTATATATTTATCACAATCATTAATTACTATCCGTGTTTTCATTCTCATAGGACTATCATTGTCCTTGCATTTACCTTCTTGGATTGCTTCTCTTATCTTCATGCTTTATCTCTTTCATAGGGGTCATTGTATAGTCGTCAACACTACCTTCAAGGTCATTGTGCAATTATGAATTACTATCAAAGAGGTCATTGGCTTGAATACTTGACTGTCTTTCGTGAAGAGCTTGTCCTCCATTGTCAGCTTGATGAATTTCTTTTCTTCATGAATTCTCAAGAATATAACCCTTCACTCCTTTCATCACAATCATTTTCACTATTATTTTTGTATAATGATTGATACTAATTCATGAGCATGGTTTAACGTTTCCTTCATTCTTCAAAAACTCGCCATTATTAAAAGTGACTACCCATTGCATTATTGGTATGATTGTCATTAAAAAATTTCTATGGCTATCCCTTTCTACATGAGATTGCATCCTCTTTGCCACTATACGTGTTTCATCCTAGATTATGAAACTCTTAACATATATATTTTTCAATGTTTCATTTTTTCCATATTGAGATCAAAGGTCCTTATCTCCTACAAGTTTTTATAAAGTAGGTGGAATATATTTATTATCATGAGGTCTATCAATAAGCCTTTTTGTAACATTAAATGAATATCAACAAGTTCTCTATTCTTTATGGATACCATGGGAAATATATATATGGTTATATACCTTTAAAAAGACCCTAAAAACTACCTTATAAACAATCCAAAAATAGACATCAAGAAAATCCATAGAAATTTGCTTAGCATGGAATTTGTCAAGAAATTCCATCACCATGAAACCGCATTTCTTTGAGGCATTTTTCAAACAGTTTACTGCCTTGTCTATGCTTTTAATTAAATAAAGAAACTAATGAAAGTGATAAAAAAACTTCATATTTGTTGTTTCATTTTTAGATTTTGACATCAACTAGCCCTAGTGATGTTCATGGCACGATGAACCATGGAGTTGTTGTAGTAATAGCCAATTCTAATCCTTTGGAAGAGGTATGTGATAGATTAGTAAATTTGACATTATATTTTCTCTTCTATGGTCTATTATTAAAAAAATTCATGATACTTGTATGTAGTTTAATTGCTATCTTGATGGTTGCTATAGGTGCTTTTCAATCCAGATTGTTGACATGCTACTATTGTGGATGAGCGTGGTGATTATTTGTTTGCGATATGTGATTATTTTGTTATATGCCATTCCACAATTCAATTTATATATATTAACATCTATACTTCTTATTCTATCAATTGAAGCTCCATATGAATGAAGAGAGGAGGACTAGTGAGCACATTTGAATGACAAAAGAATCAACATAAACTCCATCTAGCCGACCGTTAAAGGAAACAAATGATCTATTTCCTTCACCTAGTGGGAAATGACTATTTATTAGGGTCGTTTGTTGTATGCCTATGTGGCATTTTTGAACATATGTTTTGTACTATCAATATATGTGACATTTTATGTCCATATGGCTCTTTTGTAGTAGGCATGTATAACTTTGTTGGATATATTGTATACTTTTATTGACATATATCCTTGTATAGCATTACGACTTTTTTTATTAATGCAAATATTATTTTACCACTACTATCAAATTATATAGTTTTATCCTAGACTTTGTCAACATGAGGATCAAGTAAATCCTATATTTGATAGCTATTCTTGAATGATGTTATCATATGTATTGTGTAAATTGTATTCTTGAATGTTGTAGGCATGGGTGTTGTTTACATCTTGTTCTTGATTGTTATTGTTGAATATTCACCGATTATTCATTCTATGCTTAAATAATTACTGATGGTTTTTATTACGTTCAAGTTTTCACATGTGCCTATAGCTTTCTAACATTCATGACAAATGTTACTGAGTAGACATTTAATTATCTAAACACTCCTGCAGTTAAGGCTAATAAACCAGTTAGCTTCTTTAATAAACTATTCGGCCTTCTTCTTAAGTAGGCCAATAATGCATTTCTATATGAGTGTTCCTTTCATGTGTATACTATTGACTTATGTGCATTCATACTTTGTGACTTATGTGTATACATGTGAATACTCTGTGACTTATGTTTATTCGTATGTATACTTCATGACTTACGACTTATGATTTACATGTATTCAAGTGTATACTTCACAACTTACATGTATACTTTACAAATTATGTGTATACTTTATGACTTATGTGTATTCTAATGTGTACTTTGTGACTTATGTGTTTTCATGCGTATACTTTATATTCATGAGTATACTTCATGACTTATGTGTATTTGAATACATGCTTCACTTATTCATGTGTATGCTTCTTGCTTCATGTCTCATGTGTACTTATGTGTATACTTCATGTATTATGTGAATCAATGTGTATGCTTCATGCTTCATGCTTCATGTGTATACTTCATGTATTCATGTGTATGCTTCATTCTTCCTATGTATACTTCATGTATTCAAGTGTATGCTTCATGCTTCTTGTGCAATGTAGCTCAGACTATTCTAACATATTTGGGTGTGAAAATATAGGACCTTGCCTAGCATAAAACTATCCATTCAAATGTGTTGGAACTATTGGTTTGGTTGCACAATGAACAAAACGAAAGTTACACCACCTTGCAATTTTACACTACATGCATCTAACACTTTTTCCATCAACTAAAATCTTGACACCACAGACAAACAACTTAGAGATATAAAAAACTAAGAGAGGTTATTGTAGAGGGGCCCTACGTGATCTCTTACCTTTAGATGGAATTTTTCTAAGTGCTATGGTTTTTGAGTAACATCTCGTCAAAGTTTGTTTCCCTTTTGCACTTTGGTCTTTTAAGAGATATCGCTAGTGCATTGTAGCTTGAACCACTCTGGAATGTTTTGGTGTGAAAGATGACCTTGCCTAGCATAAATCTACCCATCTAGAGGTGTCAGAACTGTTGATTTTGTGGCATGATGAATGGAACAAAACTTACACCACCTTACAACTTTACACTACATGCATTTGACACTTTTTCCATCAACTAAAAACTCAACACCATGGGAAAACAACCTAGAGATATCAAAAATTGAGAGAACTTATTGTAGAAGGGCCCTATGTGATCTCATACATTTAGACAAAATGTTTCTAAGTTCTACGGTTTTCAATTAACAACTCATCAAAGTTGGCTTACTTTTTGCACTTTGGTCTCTTAAGAGATATCGTCGATGCATTGTAGCTCATACCACTCCAACATGTTTGGGTGTGAAATAGGAGCTTGCCTAGTATAAACCTACCCATCAAGATGTGTTGGAAATGTCAGTTTGGTTGCATGATGAGAAAAGTGAAAGTTACACCACCTTGCAACTTTACACTACATGTGTTTGATGCTTTTTCCATCAACTGAAATCTTGACACCATGGACAAACAACTCAGATATATCAAAAAACAAGAGAGGCTATTGTTGAGGTGCCCTACGTGATCCCATACCTTTCAACGAAATGTTTCTAGGTGTTGCAGTTTCTAAGTAACAACTTGTCAAAGTTTGCTGCCCTTTTTCACTTGGTCTCTTAAGAGATATCTCTGGTGCAATGTAGCTTGGACCACTCCATCATGTTTGGGTGTGAAACAAGACCTTCCTAGCATAAACCTACCTATCTGGACATGTTGGAACTATCAGTTTGGTCTCACTACAAATAGAACTACAATTACACCACCTTTCAACTTTACACTACATGCATTTGATACTTTTTCTTCCATCAATTGAAAACTTGACACCACGAGTAAACCACTCAGAGATATCAGAAATTGAGAGAGGTTATTGTAGAGGGGCCCTATGTGATCTTGTACCTTTAGATAGAATTTTTCTAAGTTCTTTTTTTTTAGTAACATCTCGTCAAAGTTTTCTACCTTTTTGCACTTTGGTCTCTTAAGACATATCATCAATGCAATGTATCTCAAATTGCTTCGACATGTTTGGGTGCAAAACATGACCTTTCCTAGTGTAAAATATCCCATCTATACATGTTGGAACTTTCAGTTTGGTCACATGAAAAATAGAATGAAAGTTACACCACCTTGCAACTTTACAGTGCATGCTTTTGATGCTTTTTCCATCAACTAAAATATCGACACCATAGGTCAATGGCTCAAAAATATCAAAAATTGAGAGTAGTTATTGTAGAGGGGCCATATGTGATCTCATACCTTCAGATGAAATGTTTCTAAGTGCTATGGTTTTCAAGTAATAGCTTGTCAAGGTTTTCTACCTTTTTGCACTTTGGTCTCTTACTAGATATTGTCAGTACAATATAGCTCAGACTGTTTTGACATGTTTGGGTGTGAAAAAGGACCTTTCTTTTTTGGATGTGTTGGAACCATCGGTTTGGTTGCACGATGAATAGAATGAAAGTTACACCACCTTGCAACTTTGAAATGCATGCATTTGATGCTTTTTCCATCAACTGAATTCTCAACACCATGGGGAAATGACTTAGAGATATCAAAACTTGAGAGAAATTATTGTAGAGGGACCCTATGTGATCCCATACCTTCAAATGGAATGTTTCTAAGTGCTACAATTTTTGAGTAACAACTCGTCAAAGTTTGTTGTCTTTTTGCACTTTAGTCTCTTAAGAGATATCATTGGTGCATTTTAGAGATCGAACCACTCCGACATATTTGATTTTGAAACAAGATGTTGCCTAGTGTAAACCTTGTTGGTTTGGTCGTACGATGAACAAAATGAAAGTTACACCACCTGCAACTTTACACTGCATGCATTTGATGCTTTTTCCATCAACTTAAAACTTGACACCACAGGAAAACGACTCAGAGATGTCAAAAATTGAGAGAGGTTATTGTAGAGGAGCCCTACATGATCATATATCTTCTGAAAAAAGGTTTCTAAGTACTATGGTTTTCAAGTAATGGCTCATCAAAGTTTTATTCCTTTTTGCACTTTGGTCTCTTAAGAGATATCGTTGATGCAATGTAGCTCAGACCACTCCTGCATGTTTGGGTGAAAAACAAGACCTTGTCTAGCATAAACCTACCCATCTAAATGTGTTAGAACTATTGGTTTGGTCTCACAAAAAATAGAATGAAAGTTACACCACCTTGCAACTTTACATTGGATGCATTTGATTCTTTTTCTATCAATTGAAATCTCAACACTAGGGAAAATGACTCAGAGATATCAAAAAATGAAAGAGGTTATTGTAGAGGGACACTACATGATCTCATACCTTTAGACAAATTATTTTTAAGTGTTATGGTTTTCGAGTAATAGCTCATCAAATTTTGCTACCTTTTTGCACTTTGGTCTCTTAAGAGATATCGTTGGTGCATTGTAGCTTAGACCACTCTGACATGTTTGGGTGCAAAATAGGACCTTTCCTAGTGTAAACCTACCCATCCAAACATGATGGAACTATTGGTTTGGTCACTCGATGAACAAAATGAAAGTTACACCTCCTTGAAACTTTACACTACATGCATTTGACACTTTTTCTATCAATTGAAAACTTGACACCATGGGAAAATGACTTAGAAATATAAAAAAATGAGAGAGATTATTGTAGAGAGGCCCTACATGATCCCGTACCTTTAGAAAAAATGTTTTTAAGTGTTATGGTTTTCAAGTAACAACTCATCAAAGTTTTCCACCTTTTGATCTCTTAAGAGATATCACTGGTGCAATGCAGCTCAGACCACTTCGGCATGTTTGGGTACAAAAAAGGACCTTTTCTAGTGTAAACCTACCCATCCAGATATTTTGGAACTTTTGGTTTGGTCGCATGATGAACAAAACAAAATTTACACCACCTTGCAACTATACACTGCATGCCACTAGTATAAAAACATCAATATATGATTAAAAAAACTACTAAAAACTGCATATAAATGACCAAACATGATCACATGACCATTAGTAGTTTATTTCCAGTCATTTATAATGCAACCAAATTGATGACTAAACCATTTTAGTCATTTATTGGTTGTTTTGATTGATTGATTTGGTAGTATATTAGTCATTGATTGCTATAATATAGTCACTTATTTAGTCATTTTTTATTCATTTCAATATATTTAGTTGTTAATTTAGTCATTGATTGTTGTTAACTGGTCACTTATTTAGTCATTTTTATTCACTGATTTCTATCCATTGGTAGTGTATTTAGTCATTAATTTTAATCATCATTTTGATCAATTTGGTAGTATATTTAGTCATTTTTATTCACTAATTTCACTGGTCATATATTTAGTCACATTTATTCATTGTTCACTGATTTCTAATAATTAGTAGTATATTTAGTCAATTTAATTATTAATTGGCATCAATGAGTAGTATATTTAGTCATTTTAATTGACTGATATTTGAGGTTTTAAACATAAAACAACAAAATACACATCAATCATCAATTTCACACAATAAGACAACCATTGAGAAGGAAAAATCATTGAACTTTATTAAAAGAAAGGTGTTCTTATAGCTTGCACAAGTTTGAAATATCTATCTTTCTTGAAAAATGCTTAGAAATAGAGTATTGCATTTTTTTTTTGTCACAAGACTAAAAATTTGAGTTACAATGCACAAAAATGACAAGAAAGAAACTTCTCCAAAAAACTTCTGCAATGATGGAAACTCATGCTTGGAGCCCTTCAATGCGAGCAAATGCCCCTTTCATCTTTTAAAAATTCTACAACGTGGGCAATCTTCCTGGAGCAAGTTGTAACATGTAGAATCCAAGAAGGAGAGTGTTGATCATGTCCCATATATGAAGCTCTCCTTCAATATAGTCAACAATAACCCTACAATCTTTCCTCCTTTATATGCAACATGCCATTTGATATGAGCAATAGGGTGTTGCCTTTTCTGCCATGAATGAATTTGTTCCTCAATACAACCAACAAGATTACTATTAGTCTCAATTCAGAAAGAATAACAGTGCATTGTATATTGCAAGTTTACAAAACTAATTCCAACACAGCAAAAAGATAAATCAATTAAAAAACTATAGGAGACAGATCACATCCACAAACATGGGAGAGCTATGCAAAATTGGAGAAATTGGCTGGAAAATGAAGGTAGCAGGGTATTTCTAGATTCAAGACTTTTACTTAATGTTGTGGAATAGAAGAAAAAAGATTCATTTATCTGCCACCATAGTGAGAAGTTAGCAATTGCATTTGGTTTGTTAAATATGGCCCCTGGTACAACTATTAGAGTTGTTAAGAACCTTCGAGTATGTTCTGATTTTCACATAGCAACAATATGAGAAAACAAATATTAGAGTTGGATTCAGCAAGATTTTCACACTGCAACAATATGAGAAAACAAATAATCAACAAGATTATTATAATATAAAAATTACTACAATCAATAGAAATTTTAATTCACAATAAGAATGTGAAGAGATGAAAAAACAAGTTAAAACTAATACAAATCTATTCACTAATAATGACTATGAATACCTTATGGTCTTAACTTCCTACAACCAAATACAACTACGTGTGTCATACCAAAAAGTAAAGTTTTTTCATCCTTGACCTTCACTTCATGTTTCTTCAACTGACCATGGACACTATCATATTTGAACATATAGGTCTAAATGTAACATAAACAAAGAAAACAATGATGAGTACTCACAAAATCTGATTACACTTGTAGTCAGTCAATGAAATATATAAAGACTCATAATAACATACTTCATTATGGGAAGTACAAATCCTTCTAGGAAAATAATTATCAAAAGAAAAGGATCAAAATATATAATGCAATGATGGAATATAACGTTGACTATACCATGATGCAAAAAAAAAATATTGTGAATCAACTTATTATGGATTATCCTTGTAAAATTTTGAAAACCAAGGAAAATATATGCCACTTAAGATCAATACATTCCATCAGATTGCAGGTTGAAACCAAATAATAGTTTCAGATTTTAAGATAGAATCTTAGCTAGCACTCTGTCATTTCAAAACTTGATATAATACACGTTTCAATATTTAAAAACAAAAAGAAGCAAGATTTCTAATTATCACAAGATTTCAGAGGATTTTATAAGTACAAACCGAAATGATCTAATCTCTCAACTCAAAAAAATCCAATGACAAGAAAAACTCTGATGTCTTGCTAAACTGATGGGTGAAAGGTATTGATGCAGTCAAGGTGAGGGGTTTTTATCAGAATACCTCACCTTGCAACCAAAACATGAACACACCCCGAAACATTATAAATTTTTTGTGTTGCTAGGAAAGGTTTTGATTGGGTTTTATTAATCACCATAGGCCAAATCAAAACCATTGACAACCTTCAGAAATCATTCCATCATAAAACACATTTTCCATCTTTTAAAGGAAAAATTTAATAAAACTCTCACACTTCATCTTCAAAACTAGATCAAGCAAGGAGATAGAGTATATGACTTATCAAATTTCATTTAATGAGAGGGTAGAAGCTCTAGAAGACTCAATTTATCAAAATTCACTCTAAAAATTAAAAATAATCTACAAATCATAGCTTCATATAAATAGACATTTTGTCAAACATTTGGGCTAATTCTTACTGCCACAAAACATAGAAACTTATTGTTGATGACAAAATTGGGAAGGATGGTTTTTTATCACACTTGATTATTTTTAATTCAAAATGGATTGTGAGCAGCTATGATGCCATAAAAATTCCTAAAATAGATTAAAAAAGGTTTAGAAAACTTGCAAATTTGATATGGGTTTGAATTATATTGATGGATTCACATTCTAGATGAAAACCCCTGTACAAATCATTCTTTCATTTGGTTAGAGGCATTCCCAATTGCTCCAGTGAGTTCACCCATTTTCTAGACACCACCAAAATATCTATTCTATAAAATGGCTCCAAGTTTGAACAAATGGATTCTTTAAAAATTCCTTTGGATCGTGCTCTCATTCTTCCATGATTCCAACAAAGAATTTCCCATTTTTGTTTCTTAAGATTTTTCCTTTCAGTCCAATTTTTGCAACAACCCTATGCTCATGAGGTTGCTACAATCTATCAAGGACAAATCATGCAAATAGATTGTTGGTAACCTAAATCGAATGAAAATGTGGAAGCATAGACAAGGCAAGCGAACTGTTTTGAAAAATAACTCAAAGAAATGTGATATCACTCGCATCACTGCAAGACCCAGCAACAAACCATGTGGTGTTGCAATGGAGGATTTGTGCATCATTCAAAAGAGGATTTGTGCATAAATTCTTCATTATTGAATTTTGTTCAGAAGTTTTTGTGAAGGCTTTGGTGATCTGAATTGTTTGAACCCCTTGCAAGGTCTAGAGAAGAATTAGACAAGGATATTAGGGGATGGTTGGATCGACCATACATCTTCCCCATGAAAGCACGAAACCTAGCCATCTGTAGTATCTCTTGAGAAATTTGGCCTTAACTTTATGGTTTGATGCTCAAGGAATATTGTCAAACACTTGGCAAACAAAATTTGTACTTGTTGATTGGAGTTGTTTTTATGTTTTTTTAATTTAGGATGATATTTGCAATGTTGATATAAATGTGAAAGTAGTAACTAAGGTTTGAAATATAATGCAACAACTGATAATGCAAAAGATATGAATGAAATGATGTTGAATATGCATCTATAGCACTAATGGCATTTCTACAGACACTTAGCATGCAAACTAGATCATTGGAATGAAAGCTACAACAAGAGACAATTTTTCAAATATATGACATACAACCTTATAACTTGCTTATTAAATGCAATTCCAAGTACAAGGCTGATGTACAATGCTAATATGATGATTACAACTACCCAAAATGCAATGCCAAGACTCTTGGCTTACAATGAAATGTCATTACAAAGTCTGATATAAATGTTCACATACAACCACTATATGGCAACACCTTCTACAACTGATATATCAATGCAAACAGACTAAACAAGATGCAAGAACCTGGGAAATAAGTTCACCTATGCTTGATGAAGACATGGAAGCCTTGGTGCATCAAGAGAAGACTTCTCCAAGCCAGATAGATCCCTTCATTGAGTTGTCCCTATTTTGGAATAAAGTCTTTAGAAATAAATTATTATCAGCTGCTAACACTTGTCTCTTTCACCAAACATCATCACCTAGACTCCCACAATGGAGCACCTCAATTCCCATATAAAATTGAAGCAAGATAGGGCCTCCATGAGCAAAATCATGGGCTTCACTTCTATTGCAACCTGACTAAAAAATGCATCAAAATTTAACCTCCAATCGATCCTTCAAAATTTGGCCCTTGGCCACAAAATTCAGCACAATGAGAAGACTAAAATATCTCCTTCCAAATTCACCCAACTAGGATTGGTGTTGCACAATCAAAATTGGCACTCTAGATTCTTCAAACCCTTGAGCGAGCTAAGCATTTAGCTTCAGCTTCTTACCACGTAGATAATGAGAAAATAAATTCCAAATCAAGTATCCAAATGCTTAGCCAACAACTTCTTAAATAGACTTCTCAACAAGTCTCCAAGAAGCTTCTAGAATAAAATATTATTTTATTCTCTCAAGTGACTTTTTGATATTATTTTATTTTTAGTCACTTTATTAAATTAATTAAATATAAGGTCACCTTTAAATATTTGTTTATTATGATAACCTTACAAATAATTAATTTAATATTTTATTTAATTTAATTAAAATAATTAATTAGTCATCCTTATGAAATAAATATCAATATTTGGATAGCTTAATCAATTAATTTAATTAAATTACTCTACCTCCAATTTGGGGACATGACAGTCCTCCCTTCCCAAAGATTACTTTCCCTCAAGCAATCTGCATCTGCTAATCCAACTCAACTGCCACATCACCGAAAGCCCGAATGGAGAATCATCTGCACCTGTCCACCAACCACCCAGATCCTAAATGATATTATGAAGAACTCCAACCAACATCCACTTAATATAGCTTAAGCTCCTGACACTATCAAGCCCTGTCACTTCGTGAAACCAACTGCCCAACAAGTTAACTCCTAGATCCCAAATCTAATAATCATCTCTATATAAATTATGCATAGAGATCTCTACCAACTGCTGACCAGAACTGTGGTGATGAACCTCATGCATCCATGATGTTGGAAAGCCAATACCTAATGCTTTCTATTGTGCCACTCTGATACCCCCTAAGTCCAAAATGTAGCAAGTCTCTAAGTCCTGAATCAAAAGACATCCATCAAGAGGGAACAAAGTAGAAGACCCGCCAAACTTGGAATCACCATCTAAGGTTGGAAATTTATCGCACCAGAGTGAGCTAGATCACCACTTATTCAACCCATCTCTTTTTGTCATCAATGTCATCATCAAATCCTATACATGTGAGCTGAAAGGGAACTGATGAGCACACCTCATGATGCAATCGATATGATACTCTCTTGACTGTGCTAATGGAAAACCCAAATAATCAAGTGTACTCCATTCATCATTATAAGAAGACCCATAACTCAAAGCAGTATGAGTTGGTCTTGCAGCAACATCATCAATACCTCTCTTGGTAAGCAACCGCAAATGTCTTGTCTCACTTTCAGGAGTGAGAAGAATACCATCAAGAATGCCATCTACTACCTAGAGAGAATCTGGAACATCATTCAATTCCAACTTCTCTTGCTTATCGAACACAAGAGATTTTGCATCTATATCTTGAATGTGAACGCTCATGCTACTAACCTCATCCTGTGTCTTGGATACCATAGATGATTGATTCTATGTTGTACATGATGAATCTCAAACCAAAATCAACTCTAAGTAGAGCTCATCCACATGAATCTCCAATTCCTGAAGGGCTAATTGAGTGCTCCTCAAGGAATCACTAGTAACCATAAGCTCATGAGTAAGCTTATGCACCTCATCTTCTTTCCTTCATAATGCATCTGAATAGACCTCAACCAAGTTGAGAAGATGATCCCTATCTGAAAGAAGGTGTAACTAATTTTCCTTCATTGTTCCCATACCCTCTTTGACTTTATGCAAGCTATCATGAGAAGACTCTGCATAAACTCCCTTTAGTCTTCCCTCTAACTGAACCGCCCAAAGATGATTCTCAATCAGATTACACATCCTATCATGATGATACAATGCTACAAAAATCCCATCCTCACTTACCTTCATCTGGTTCCTCAAACTGTGTAGACCATGCAGTGTATGTCTAGCTTCAACCTCCCATGAAGAAGCCTCTAATTGTGCCTGATATTCTTTTTCTGCAAAGTCTTATATACTCTCATTCTGATATGGAATTAGGACAACACTAATTCCATCTACAAAATCCTCATCAATTCCCAAATCAAGTGTCTCAACACAAGAAGGCTTAGGATGCTCTATATACTCACCATCCAACTCAGCTGCCCCTCTCGATGATGCCATGTTTTCTTCAAGTTTTTCACCCACAAAATTGATGGCCTCTTGTTCTTCATTCAATTTTTACAAATCTTCATTCAATTTACTCTGTTCTTTCATTCTTTCCATCATGTTATCCTATTGTTGAACCCAATCCCCTATCACAGCCTCTATTGACTTGCCAAAAGTGGCCATGAAACCCAACTAAATTTCTGATCTGCAAATGAATAGTTGAAACAATGCCCAATCTACCCAACAGGCTAGTAGAATTCAAGCTTTGATACCACTGTAGTATCCCTTGAGAAATTTTGCCTTAACTTGCTGATTTGATGCTCGAGGAATATTGTCAAACACTTGGCAAACAAAATTTGTACTTGATGATTGGAGTTCTTTTTGTGTATTTGTAGTTTTGGATGATATTTGCAATGTTGATATAAAATTGAAAGTAGTAATTAAGGTCTAAAATATAATGCAACAACTAATAATGCAAAATATATGAATGAAATGATGTTGAATATGCATCTACAACACTAATGGAATTTCTACAAACACTTAGCATGCAAACTAGATCATTGGAATGAAAGCTACATCAAGAGACAATTTATCAAACATATGACATACAATCTTATAACTCCTTTATTAAATGCAATTCCAAGTACAAGGATGATGTACAATGTTGATATGATGATTACAACTACCCAAAGTGCAATTCCAAGACTCTTGACTTATAATGAAATGTCATTAAAAAGTTTGATATAAATGTGCACCTACAACCACTATATGGTAACACCTTCTACAACTGATATATCAATGCAAATAGACTAAACAAGATGCAAGAACCTATTGATGGGTGTTTTATGACTGCACCAACACATAATAAAGTTACCAACAGTTACTCTATCCTCTCTTGATCAAAATCTCCTGCATGCTAAGATTGGGAGAAAGATCATGCATTCAACTCCAAGGTTCATTTATGCAGTGGACATAGTCTCAGTTGGCCCAATGTGATTTGTTGGTATCTCAAGGGGGACTTACGTAATTGTTCAACTAGAGATCAAAGAGAAAGGGATTTTCACAAGATTTGAAAGATTTATCAATGAAGCACGGGTTTCCTAAACTAACCAGGAAATGTGGAAATTAAATGGCTATAGGGATTAGAAATTGCTATCATCTAGTCTAGGTGCAGGACATGGAGATCAACTCTTGAAAACTTCAACCAAGCTCTGCTTCACCTCACCTTGGATAGCTTCCACAGAACTAGTGCAATCTTCAAAGGAGTAACTAGAGGTATTCAGATCACAACTTAACATGAAGATACCATAACGATGATGCATACCAACATATAAATCATAATTGAAGTTAATTCCAAATTGTTCTAGTTGACCATGCAAGGTGAACTCACCATCAATGAGCCTACTAGTGGTATGGATTAACGAAGCTTGCTTAATTCAACCACCACATTCTACAACTATCTACTTGCACGAAATGAAATCTATTATATTCTTTGTTCTACTTTAAGATTCTATATGAATTGGAAGGACAAAGAAATCTTGCTAGCTACCCACAATAAAAGATGAAACCACAAGCAATGATAACTCTTTTTATTATAGGAGTGTTCACAACAATCTCTTACAAAGCATTCAATTTGAAAACTTTCCTTCCTCTCCAATCTATGCTATGCTATCAATCTATGCTCTATCTTTTGTGTTCTTATCTTCTAATGATGTACAAATGAGGGGGGATGCCACTTTTATAGATGGCCAAATCCAATGGACAACTTAGATTCAATTATAATGAAGGGCTCAGATTGAGCCACATAAGCCCTAGCCAAGATTTTTCCCTAAAAACTGCTAGAAGGTGGAGGAGTGGAGTAATAAATGAGCACAAAATGTCCACTCTCTCCCTTTGACCACTATGAGCATTTAATGCCCACTATCTTCTAGAATATTCTCATCCATAAACGTGTTCCCATTGTTCTTCTCTTTGACTACAAATTTGATGAATCTGGCCAACATAGCTTCTACTTCTTGAACTAACATGGTAGGCACATTCTCAATCTAAAACTCCAAGACTGCAACTTCTTTCTCCTATTTGATGATGATCTTCCTCCTAGTTGTCATTGCATCTTGGGTTGCGAAGTATGCTAGAGAACATTTTCTGAATCACCACCAAAGAAGGACTTCACACTTAAGAAGAATTCCTCTACTTTTTCCTTCAATCCATCTTGTTGTCATTCTTTAACTTTGAAGTTCCTGAGGATGATCTCTAACGCCTGGGCTTTCATTATTTCTCCATCCTGATCTTGAAGGATTTTCCTGTCTTGGACTTGACCATTTCTTCCCTGCCACTTGCCTCCCTGAGTTGGGTGCATATTAGGTATTTGTAGAGAAATTCCAACACTTAGTTGTTTCTTCCAACATACCCCTTCATGGTTTTGGTGTAAATGAGACATCATGGAGGATTTTTAAACATGTAACTTTTCCCCTTCCAAGGTTATAATGTTGTCTTGCTCCACCACCTCCAGTCATCATGATTTGGTCCCTGCAAAACAAACAAACAAAATAGCATCAAAATACTTAAAGTATAAATACACTTCACTTACCTAATTTCCATGTTTTGATTTCCAAGGTCTGATTGATCTCTGGATTTGATAGAGTTCATCATTTTTCTCTAGCAAACTTTTCTTTATTTATAACTTTCCATTATGGGCGTATTTAACATCTGTGTGCTAGGGCACATATCATCTTGATGTTTTCATCTTCTTTTTTCCTTAGCAATTTCATTCACCTATCTTGTCCATCTTCTCTC
>VDFB02163415.1:0-14329 GCA_007258455.2 Sequoia sempervirens
TATATATACATACATTTAATAGACTAGCATTTAACACAAAGTAAGACATAACATGAGTGTATTATAACACATTTGTGGTATGTCTTGCTTAGGAAACTCTTGGGCACAAATGCAAAAAGACATGTCAAAACTATGAAATAGCGTGAGTGTGTTATAACGCGCTCGTGTTATTTCTTGCTTTGGGAATCCCCAAGCCTTAGGCTTGGTATTTGCTTTGGAATACCAACCCAAAGGCTTGGAGTGCCTTCCCAATGTCCAAAGATCTATTTTTACAAATTCTACAATATTTCACATAATCATGTTCGTGCTAAGCATCAGGTTTGCACGTGTTTCAAGGTCGAACAAATCGAACACCTGGGTAATGTTAGGCTCTCTCTTAGCTATATAACAATGTAATTTTTTTCACATTTTGACAATGTTAAGCCTTTGATCTTTGATTTCTCTTGTTTGTGTGTCTATTTTTTTAGCAAAAACTAGTGTTTGGTATTTTTTTCTTTATAAATTAACTTTTCATTGAAATTTCAAATAAATTACATTTTTAGAAACTAGACTCCATTCTACACATTAATATATATATATTCAATTAGTTTTCAAAATTTATAAGGGTAGCACGACCAAAATTTTATTTTTCAGGAAGTGTCTACTTTGAAAATTAATAAAAATTTGAATATTCATTAAAAAATTATCAGAAAAATCAAGCATAAACTACGTGTTAGCTAATTTCTCACTAAAGTAATTTTAAAAATACCAAAAACAAGTTAACCTTTTGAGGGAACCACAAAAATTGCTATGTTATGTTTTTTTGACAAAAATAGCACCAATTTTTGTGGCTCCCTATTTTGAACCCCTTAATCCTCCTACCATTTTTTTTTTAAAATAGTAGTTTAGAAAGTAGACTTAGAGCACTCTGATACTTGTTTTAGTTGCATCTAAATATTTTGAGTGTAACTATCCTCAATTTCACATCCAAGGTCAATATTTCCTGATTTCAGAAGAAAAAAAAAAGTGGCCACTTAAGACCCCCTTTTGACTCCCCATCTTTTTGCACTTAGCTGTCTACTATAATTGTTGGTCATATCTATTTTAAGAAAATAGGGAGCATTATGAACATCCCAAGATAAACTAGATGCTCACAACTCATAAGAGAAAATATATTTGTGGCAATACAAAGAAGAAATACCACAATCACATATATAAACTAGAAATGAAAGAAGAGATGGAAATTAACAACATGATAATATTACCTAGTTAAAAATATTGCGAAGAGATTCCTTCAAAAGAAAACAAGGATAAATTATCCTTACCCAAGAAGACATCTCTCCAAGAAAATATAGGAAGTAGAGAATGTAGAATGCCACTAAAGAAAAATTGTAAACTTCAAAGTATTTATAATATAAAATAAAAGAATACAATTTAAAACTCACTTAATAGCTTGATCAAAGTGTACTGATTTGGCAAGAGTGTTGTAGACATATCAAGGTTTTATGAGATCTATAGACTATAGAAACCACTAAATCATAAACAGTCCCAAGGAGAGTGCCTATTTTTTAAATATGTAAGCATCTATTACTATTTATAACAAAGAGGTTAGAGGAATATTGTTTAGATCTCATTAAAAGTTGGGTGAATGATAATTTAAAAAAAAAAAAAAAAAAGTTGAAATGTCATTGTACTAGATGTGAAATAGAGTTCATAGTTTGTATTGTCATATGATAAAATTTGGCATGACATTTTGGGCATCCTTACAAGATAATTTTCTAGTTTTTTACTCATTCCATTCCATTACTTGGAGTATCCATTTCCTGGAAATGTAACTTCCCTAGTTTGTGTTCACACTTTAATATTCATTATTAATGGTTCACTTCATCTTTTTCTCCACTCTACATTCATATCATGTAGATGTCCACACAACTATATTTTAATCCTAAAAAATCAACTTAAGAAAATTATAAAATGGTTACACTAAATAAAATAAATATTAAACATTAAAATTTCATGAAAAGAAACACACATATAGGGGAGAGGGGCCAATAATGGAGCACTTTAATATCCAATTGCAAAACACTTTTTATCCATAAAGTACGCAAAGTGACAAATCATGTGATGCCACATCAATGCACCAATAAAACATGACTTAGTGCACCACTAGTAGGCTCACTTTTTTTTTTGGGCTTTTTCGGATACCTCAACAAAAAGCATGTTGATGTGGCATTATATTTGATGATGTGGTCGGATGATCCCACAATAGTGGTTTACAATTTTTGGCTAAACTGGATACTGAAATAAAAAAATTTAACTAAATCTTCACTTTCGGGCACCTATAGCGGCTAAACCATGAGGAATTTGAAGATGATGCAAACTAGAGTTTCGTGAAAATTTTTCTATAGATTCTAAATATAATTTTTTCAAAAATTTTGGAATCAGATTGCACTTCTTTTTCCATCTCCCTCGAAAACTAATTCTTTTCAGAAAACAACATTTTTAAAAAGTGACGCTCACCATATAACACAACTTTTTTTCCATGAAGGATAAAATTCTAATTCTTTCGAATTTAGATTTGTAACTCTGATATCTAGTGCTTCCACTTGGTTAGATAGTTTTTTATTGAATATTTTTTCTTTAATCAAGTTTCGAAGTCAAACCAATTATAATTTAGACATAGCGTGACCGTATAATACGTAACTTTTTTTGTATGTATTGAAATTCTTTTTTTTTTTGTTGGATCAAGGACTTCAATATCTGGTGCACTCATATTTTTCAAAAAAATAAATTGATAATCTATTATTTTTCTACATGTGCAGAACATAGAGCTTGATTTTCGGTGAAAGACCTACATTCACAAGAAATAAAAAATAAATATAATAATAAAATAAAATTTATTTAAAATTATACTTTTTGGGAAGCTTATAATAAGGACTACTCATTTACAAAAATTAAATTTTAAATGAATTCATTTGATCCCCCAAAAGGTAATTCAAAAGTGATTTTTTATCAGCATTTTGATAGGTGTAAAAGAGACTCTGTTATAGGTATGGTTTAAAACTAGCGGAGTTCTATCCGAGAGGGTTTGATCTAAGATAGTTTGATTAAACCCTATTCAATTGGAATGCTTTAAATGGAACTTTTAAAGGCTTAAATCATTATATTTTCTAAAAATATGTGATTTCAACAAAAAACAGAATCTCCCAGAAATTGTAAACCAACTTTGTGGGATCACCCGGCCCTAAAACAAAATATAGAAGCACAAGAGTTGTTAAATAAACTGTTGTATAGAATTGGGAGTGATTTGAAATTTCCACGTAAGATTTTGAGAAACGTGAAGTTAGGGTGCTCCACTATGGGCCCCTCTCCCCTACAAGAACACAAATATTTGACATTTAGACTAGGAAAAAAGGTTAAGGATAGACTAAAATGAGTCCTAAAACATGATATAAAAATGAGTACAACTCGTATTGCCAAAATTACTAAGGTATATAATTTTGGCATTGCACTTGGCTATAAGAGAATACCTTAGAAGCATATTGGTGGGAAAACATTATCTAGCCTTCATTTCCATCCAAAACTAGATAAGAATCCAATTTAAAGGCCGCCTCATAAACCCCTTTAAAAAATACCAAGTTGAGACCCAAAAGAAAACCATAGTAAATGGCCAAAATAAATATAAAAAGCAAATATAAATAGAAGTATAATCTAAGCTACGTTGTAAACATCTTTGGCGATATTTTCCACATTGAAAAACTCCACAAAACCAGTAAACAATCCCTAAAAATTGATAAAGATCTGTAGATCCAAACTGTAAAACCAGTCATTTGAATAAAACCCAAAAGCACCAGCCAAAAGTAAGCCAGAATATACTCTCATATTCCTTCCTTGAACCATTGTTTACTATGCTCCTGCTCGAGAAGATGAAGGGGCAAAATTGTTCAGACACTGGCCCGCACCCACTTCTATATATACACACACAGACAGTTTTCTACCAGAAAGGGCCATCAAAAGTGCTTGAGAAACAGGGCGTCAAAACGTGGTGAACAATGGCAGAAAAGGAGGAGGAGGCGAGCAGACCAGTGGTGCTAGTGACGGGGTGCAGCAAGGGCGGCATCGGCTTCGAGTACTGCAAACACTTTGCGCAGAGGGGCTGCCAAGTGTTTGCGTCGGACGTAGGGTCCGTAGAGAACATGCAAGAATTGACGTCGCATGCAAGAATCACGACGCTGCGGATGGACGTGACATCGGACGAGAGCGTGGCGGCGGGCGTGGAGCAAGTCGTTAGAGAAGCGGGTAGAATCGACGTGTTGGTCAACAATGCAGGAGTCGGGGCAACGGGTCCCCTGGCGGAGCTGCCCTTAGCGGAGGTGCAGCGAGCGTGGGAAATCAATTGCCTGGGACACCTCCGGGTCGTCCAGGCCGTTGTCCCTCACATGGCGCGGCGTCGGTGCGGTACCGTTGTCAATGTGGGCAGTGTGGTCGGTGCTGTGTCAACGCCCTGGGCAGGTGCGTACTGTGCTTCCAAGGCAGCAATGCATGCTGCCTCTGAGGCGCTCCGTCTGGAGCTCAGTCCCTTTGGGATACGGGTCGTTCTCGTCATGCCCGGGGCCATTAGGTCGAACTTCGGGGGGGCGAATTTGGAGCGGTTGAGAGAGCGGAAGTGGGATTTGTATGCGCCTTTTAAAGAAGCCATTGTGGGGAGGGCTGTGGCTTCACAGGGACCCAAATCTACTTGCCCCTCCGCTTTTGCAGCCCATGTTGTTTCCAAGATTTTGGTGGTCCGTCCGCCTAGGCGGATTGTTTTCGGCCGCATGGCCGGCCTGCTTGGGCTGCTCTCTGTGGCGCCCCTCTGGCTGCGGGATTTGTATTTTTCCAAACGATTTGGCCTTTGAATTCCATTTTTTTTCCAGCTTGAAAGGGAAATGACTACCTTTTCTTTTGGGATTCATGGGTTTCTTGCGTACGATTCCATGGATAATAGTCTAATTAAAGAAGAGGGATTTTCATTACCTATGATTATTGTTGTGCGTAGTTTTTGGTTTTGATCGTGTGAGTTTAGTTTCTTGACATTTCCGAACAAATTTCATGATCTATTATCAACTAGAGAATAAGACAAAAGAAGAGAAAATGGATCCATCATTTTCTCTTCTCTTGAATTGATCTCTTCTTCTTGATGATTGATCATGGAGTTTGATTTGAAACATCAAGGAAATAAACAAACACACTCAAAACCAAAAGCTATGCATAACAACATTATGGACTATGGAAATCATATGCGTGCAACAACCTATGATTATTGTTTTTAAGAATAAATCTATGCACAACAACAATATGGACTATGGAAATCATATGTGTGCAACCTATGATTAATGTTTTTAAGAATAAATTTATGCACAACAACATTATGGAATGTGAAAATCATATGTGTGCAACTTATGATTATTGTTTTTAAGAATAAATCTATGCACAACAACATTATGGACTGTGGAAATCATATGTGTGCAACCTAATGATTATTGTTTAGAAGAATAAATCTATGCACAATAACATAATGGACTATGGAAATCATTTGTGTGCAACCTATGATTATTGTTCTTAAGAATAAATCTATGGTCAACAACATTATGGACTATGGAAATCATATGTGTGCAACCCATGATTCTTATTTTTAAGAATAAATCTATCAAAATTAACCAATAATATTATAGAAGTCTTTTTCACAATATTATAATATCTATAGAAGTTTTACATCATAGATACACATTATAGTTTCTAATAAAAGAGGTTTACATTGTTAGGCACCGGTAGACATCTACATGGCAATTTAAAATATTAACTATAATATATTGTTGAACGTCAAAATTCTTCAGAACACTTCAACCTATGGGTTTTTCTTTGGTGAAATAGTTTCTTCACAAGTACAATATAATGTCAAGTAATGGTTACAAAGAGATAAAAATATTGAAGTGTAGTTTTCTTATTTTTTATATTTTAATTATGTCAACAGATTGGGGTTTATCTATGGAAAAATTGAGATTTAGTGTTCTTTGATGTTGAGTTCTTCTTTGCTTTATGAAATATGTGTTAGTTTTGTTATAAATAAGTGTAACGGTTGCATACCTATTTTTTTGGGTCTAGTTAGATGAATTTCTTATATGCGATAATAAGTTTACAAGTGGCATATTCTTGTGTGGAATTTGGTCCTTGACCCTATTTTAATCTATTTCTATTATCACTCATTTTTAGGAATCAATTATAATCTATACATTTCCCAATCACTACTCTATATCAAATCTACATGTGCAAAATTGACTTAGGTTATTTTTCTACTCATAGAGCTAAACCTCAAAATTTTATATTTAAAATTCAAATTCAAACCTTGTCAACTCCCCCCTAATATTCATTATGAATTGATGTAGTACACATTGTGTGGATTTGTGTGTCATGTTGTTGTGAATAGGGACATTTATCATGTCATTTGAAATCATGTCACATGTCCTAACCTACTTGCACATCATCATAACAATATCATTCAATATTCTAATTATGTTATTAGAGCATACATCATTCTTCTAAAGTTGTTGAATTGGTCCACTTAGAGGCTTGGTTGAGTGGAACATAACCCTCAAATAGCAAGTTCCATTTGAAACAATGTATGTAGACACCACCCCACTTTGTTAAACAATATCCATATTGAACTATTGATTTACCTTGCAAGTCAAGACCTAACATTCAAAGCCTTGGGATAATTGAATTATGTTTGATAAATTAATTTTCTTTCAAGAGAGGTAAATTTCTTTGTGAATTTTATCTACATTGACTAAAAAAACATCAACACTTCCCACTCAATCTATGGAACCATAGTAATTTCCCTAGTATTATGACCTAAAGTCTCTACCTATTGGGGTCGGTTTGTGTTGTACCCTAGTGGAGTATGTGATATGTGTGCTAATACATTGATTGGTGTTGTTAAACCTTCATGTATAATTGGTTGTGAATTAATTCCCTTACATATCATTTGGTTAGTATTGTGAATTCATTATGCATGATTGATAGATATGTTAAATATGAATTGTTCTTAGATCATACCCATCTTGTTTGGTTCTTTACTATATTTCTCAATTGATACCTACTAGTTTAGAGGGGTGGGCCTCATGCTCCCACATGATTGGGTGGTGTTGATCACCTTTGGAGATAATTGGATCATTAAGGATACATGAAAATTCTTGGAGAGTGTACATAGTTCTCCTACTATATATGCTGTTGTAAAACAAGTCGTTATTGTTTTATTGAAAGAAAATAGATAATTGATGCCATTGGTATCCTTGTAATTCAAGTTGTTTATGTCATGGAATATTTGTGACTTGGGTTGCATACCATTTATGTTTAGTATGTGAGCCCAATTTTTTAATTATTAATTGAGTGACTTTGGAGTCAATTTTTTATTGTTTTGAAAAGAAATATCATCTTTCCAAGTCATGAAATTAGGCTATGAAGGCATAGTTGTTTTAGAAGTTGAAATGAAACATATATATACATATATTATTCTTATTGTCTTTACTCTACTATTATATACAACCAAGGGTATTGTATTATGCATTTAATTTATGATTTGAGGTTCAAAGTGTTCTTATATGCTTAAATGTTACATTTTAGATTATGTTTCCAATGATTTTGCATGGTATTGTGAATTGGGTTAAAATTAAATATATGGATTGTGTGTGTTAAATTTCATTGATTGAATCTTAGGCATATAGGAAATGTTTTATTCAAACCATTTTAAAATAACCCATAAAATGTAAAGTAAATGCCTTGTGTAGGTTTCCTATGGCTTGTTTAGGCCTTTTCCCTTCACTCATCTTAGGCTTTGTACCCTTAAATATAGTCTTGATAATTTAAAATTTAGTTTTAAATGTATTTCATGTGATTAATATTTTAGGGGATCCCTTGTCTTTCCTTGGAACTATTTTTTATACTTTTAAGAATCTTGTTTTCCTCTAGAGTCCAATTTCTTGAAATCACTTATTTAGTGCAAGGATAATTTGTACTAGAAACATAGGAAATTTGGGAATTGATTGGGCGATTTAAAAATTACATGGGTGATCTCATACTAGCAACATGGGAGAGTTAGACAAAATAGGAGTAATTTAAAGACAATCAAAACTTCTAGACCATTTTTAGAAAAGTTGTCAAAAAGTGAATGGCTTCCTAAGGTCTTCCTTGAATACCTATCTTCTTATTTGATGGTACCTTGCGTACTTTATGATTTGTTCATTTCTTTATTTTGAGATTCATGCCTATGTGTGTGAATAACTAGTCCTTATACAACTAGGTGAGGTCTTGGACCTTCTAATTGTCCTACCGCATGTGTGGGTGAACCTTGAGTTTGGATGTGGCTTCCACTTCCTTATGGATTTTTGTTGTGATTTTTTTACTTATATAATGAGATGATGTGTCACTTAATCTAATCCTTTATTTTATGAGAGAATGAGATTGTGGTCTTGTTCCCATTTATAATGATTAGAAGCAACATTATCCTCTCATGCGGTTGTCATAGTGAATCTATCACATGACAAGGTTAATTTTTCTACTTGTCTCATCATGTTCGGTGCATTCATGTTTCATTCTTTGAGTGTCATTGTGTTGTGTCATGGCATCTTAAGTGTGTAGGTACACAATATGGCACATTGGTCTCACATTTTTATCGCAAAAAAATTATTAATTTATTTATATATTGTTAATGTCTTGGGAAATATATTGGGACATTATATCCACCATGATGACTAGAATAAACTTCTAGTTCATGAGCCCCTCAATGTAGAGAAGACCATGAAAATCATTGTTGGACATATCATTAAGAGAGAAATTAATGATAGTTGTAGAAAGAGACTCAAGTATGGAATGGTATATAAAAACGCAATAGCACCTATAATATTTTATTTATAATATTGGATAGAGGGTCCTCAATAAGTATCATCAAAGGTTGAGAAAAAAGAGATCATAACAATAGGATCTACACAATTCATTGTTGAATGTTGGAGGAATGGGTTGGTAAGTATATGTAAATTTTATTTGGATGGGAAACTAATTGGTTACCATAATTTCATTCATACTAATGACATAAATTACATTGAAATTAATTATATTCTATATAACATGACATAAGTGCATGCACCTTTGAATGTCATTCATAGGGACATAGTGGTTCTAACAAAATGCCTTAGGATCACATATCTTGGGAAGGGGAAGGTTTGTGTCTAAAGTTTGGATGGGTGGAATCTATATGAGATTTTAAGATATGATTGCTGTAAAATAGTAGGGAGTGGATCAAAAATCTTGTTAAATCAATGGACACATTATGGGCACAAGGATACAATCAAAATTGAAGAAGAGGGTGATAGTACAGTATCATATTGGTTCACAATAGGTGGGGGATTGACTTTACCAAAACATAAGTTTTTATTTTGTATATTTAGAAGAATATGAGGGTAAGTGCACCAATCTGTGACACAATTTAGGTGTCAAATTGTAAAAATTTGCAAAAATAGGCCAAAATTGGCCATTTGGCACACGCCAAATGACTTGGAGTCATTTAGTGTGTGCCAAATTCAAAAGCTAAATAAAAGAACAAAACGTATTTCAAACCCTCATTTGTCTTCAACCAGTAGCTTGGCTTAGAGGATTGGAGGTCTGCAACTCACGCTCGCCAAATATCCTCCATTATTTGCATCATTAGCTTGCTATCTTTCACAAGGATTCCGCCAATACATCAAAGACGTCGAAGATTGTGAAGAGGTATGCATTTTTATTCAATTTATTTTGAATTTGATTTAGAATGTAGATTGAAATAGGTTTTTATAATAAAATTTTGTTCTAATTATTAGGGAATGAATCTCCACCTCGAAACTTTGAGAATTCACAGTCACCCCCTCAGGAAGAGCCTCCTATTCAAGAACAACCTAAAACCCCTCTATTAATTCATAGGCATCCTCAAGGAGCATAAGAAAATATTCTAAATCAAATTGAAAACAATAAAAGAGACATTGAACAATTAATTGGAAGATTAATCGAGCATGTTGAAACCCACCCTTATAGGAGAGGGATTGTTGAATCATTGAAGTCAATTGTATCTCATGTAGGAGAAATGAGTGAGAAAATAAATTTTTGGTCAAATAAAAGGCATGAGATGAGACAATATTATGCTAGAGGTTTGTCATATCACAGGATGTTAAAAAATAAAAATTAGAAAAGCCGACTTGTGCCTTTTATTCTGAGACTTAGAAACCAATGCATTGTTGTCTCGCGCTACGTAAAGGAGAGTTCCCCATCCATTTGAATTGCCACCATGAGTTAATTAAAGGAAAATAAATTTTGGGAGGCGGTGGTGGATGGTATTTGGTGACCAACCTCCATGCAATAACCATGATGTACCACAATACTTTTTGAAACTCTGTTAATGAGTTTATCCTCAATAAGATTCCAAATTATTTTGACATCTTAGACTTTCAAGGTAGAGGTGGGGGCTCCACACATGATAGACCTGTTGCATGATGTAATCTGCAGTTGGAACCGAGACCCTTGGCTAGACCCATGGTGGAGCATGTCATCGTTCCTTCCATTATTAAGGATAGTGTAGAGGTGGACACGCTGGAGTCGATTGGCTCACTCACCCAGACCATTTTACAGTGTGTGAGGCCTCTAGTAGAGCTTGGTGTGGAGGATATTTGTAGGCCCCAAGCTCCACCCCACCATTGTGGCGCTTGTGGTGCAATTTTCATATATGATTATTAGAGTGCTTGGGATGCAGCTACACAACCTACATCAGTTGTAGAGGTGATGGATTTCACAAATGATTTTTTCAATGATACATTTGGCATTGACACTTAGGTAAAATTCTGCAAGTTCATTTAATGTTGTTTATTAAATTATATTTTGAAATTTAAGAATAATTAAATTAGTAGAATTTACAGTTGTGATGAAGTAAGGTCGGATTGTTCATGAGAAGTGCCCCATTCCTACGGACCCTTATTAGATTTCTCAACGTGAGTCCACAGAATTATGCAACTAGTATTAAAAGATGTATTATTGCATTTGAACAATTGAATTTTATATTTGAATGTTTGTCTCATAACATGCTTTGGATTTCAAACAGTTTCCTAGTGGACCTTTGACCTCCACACCTTGCAATTAATTTCCTCAAACAACTTACACTCAAGTAGCCTTTATTCAATAATGGTGTTGTAAAACAATGTTAGCTAGTTTTCATAATTTTGCATATACAAATCTAAAAATTTGATGAGAAACACAAAAATTGCATTTGTATTCCTTGATCGTGTCACACTATCTTCTCCTAATTCACTTTTTGTTCCTTTATTCCTTCCTAATCCCATCCCATTAACATTTAATAGTTCATCCTACCATTTACTCTTTCATTTACCATTTGTAGATGTTGACATAGACAACCCTGGTGATGTTGGTGGCACGATGGACCACGGAATTGCTGCAACAATAGCCAGTTCTTATCCATTGAGAGAGGTATGCAACAGATTAGTCGATTTGACATTATATTTTCTCTTTTATGGTCTATTATATAAAATTTTCATGATACTTTTGTGTAGCTTAATTTATAGATCTTGATGGTTGCTATAGGTTGTTGTCACTCCAAATCATGGATGTGGTAATGATGTAAATGTGAATGATGACTATCTGTATGTGGTAAGTATCAATTATATTTTGTTATATGTCATTCCACAATTCAATTTATGTGTATTAGCATCTTTACATTTTATGGTATCAGTTGAAGGTCCAAAGTGAAGAGCGGAGGACTAGTGAGCATGTTTGAAAGACTAGAGAACCAACAGTCACTTCGTCCAACTGAATTTTGAAGGTAGCATGGGATCTATTTCATTCCCCTAGAGGGAAACAACTGTATTAGGGTTGTTTGTTGTATGCCTATGTGGCATTTTGGAACATACATTTTGTACAAGTGATATATATGTGACATTTTATGTCCATAATATGGCTCCTTTGTACTAAGCCTATATGGATTTTTTGGATATATTCTATATAATTTTATCAATATATATCATTGTATACCTTATGGATTTTTGATTAAAAAAATATTATGTTGCTACTGCCATTCTTGAATGATGTTATCATGTGTATATTGTAAGTCGTATGCTTGAATGTTGTAGGCATGGATTTTGTTTACATCTAATGCTTAATTAATTACTGTTGACTGCTCAATAAGCTCCATCTAAAGCGTATTGTATAAATAAGCTCCATTCTTGGTGGTTTGTATCCTTTGGAATGCGTCAATTACTTGTGCCTCACTTATTTGCATGTATGTGTCACTTATTCACATGCATACTTCACGTATAGTGCATGTATTCACGTGTATGATTCATGCTTCGAATGCATACCAACAAAAATATTTTGAGGAAAAATTTGACAAATCAAAAGTATAAGAGTTTTTTAAAAAGTCAGGAAAAAATCATATTTAAAAAAACATAAAAAATTGTAGAACAAGAGATAAAATCTATTTATTTTGAAATTGAAAGGTATTTCCATAGCATATAGAGATATAGAGAGCAAATAAAATAAATATTTTAGCTAATGAATTGTAAAAAATATTTTTTTGTAGTTTATATTCATATCATTGATTACATTTTATTGCACATCTTTCAAAGTCAAAGCATTACTTTACACTGTATAACTAATAACTAGATGCTGATAGATAACAAAATTTCAATTACAATATAATTTTTACAAAGTCAACCTAAGTAGTTATGCAATTACTTCACATTGCATAACTAATAAGAAAGAGCAGCTATCAATTGCATTTTTTTATCATGGCATTCTATGAAGCTAATTTTTCTTGATGTATTTTATCAAATAGTTCATTGCCTTGTCTATGTTGTACCACAATTTTCATACATGTCTACTAAAGTATTTTGTCAAACAGTTCATTACCTTGTTGCTATGGCTAAAAGTCTAAAATAGGTGCTTTCGAACAAGCTATATGGATGCTTGGAAAAAATCCATCAAAGTGTAATAGTAAGCAATAGCATAGACAAGGTAGAGAACTATTTGAAAAAATGCCTCAAAGAAATGGGGTCTCATGGTGATTGAATGCCATGACAAGAAAATGCCTTGGATTTTCATGGCATTCCATCAGCATGAGACCACATTTTGTTGAGGCATTTTTTCAAATAGTTTACTACCTTGTCTATGCTACCACATTTTTCATACATGTCTACCAAAGCATTTTAACAAACAGTTCATTGTCTTGCTACTATGGCTAAGAGCCTACACAAGTGCTTTCGGACAAGCGAAGGATGCTTGGAAAAAATATTTTAAAGCATAATAGTAAGCAAAAGCATAGACAAGGTAGTGAACTGGTAGTATGCGATGGATGCTCCCATGTTTTACAAATGAGGGCTAAGCTCAATTTATAGGCTCCTCGAATACAATTCAATGGCCAAGATTGATTTTGAATCAACGACCGAGATTACAAAATAAAACCCTAATTATGGTTTTTCACAACTAACTACCTCTCGACCAATGAGAAAATTACATTTGGGGACACTTCTCCTTTTGCTAAATATAAACCAACAATAAAAATTTGTTGCATTATGAAGTGTCAGGTTCATTGAACCTAGACATGCTAGCTTGGAATAATTTGATTGGTTGGAAGATGGCGAGGCACCATCTCAGCGTGTTGGATTTCCCCTTTGATCTTGGCCTAAGGTGGACTTCAAGATATGTTTTCCATCTCCTATTTCAGCTTGAGGCAGACTTTAAGTTGTCTTTGCCATGTATGCTTTGAGTTGGGCTGATTTTACGTTGTCTTTTCCATGTATGATTTGAGTTGGGTAGACTTTACCTTTGTCTTAGACAAGAATTATTCAAGCCAAGGGCGGACTTGATAGCAGTTTGGACATAGATTTTCTTTCCCAAGCAAACTTTGCATCATCTTCAACATTTTCCTTGACCATGGGCATGGCGGACTTTGCTTGTGCCTTGTCAAGATTGGGCGAACTTGCTCTTGACTTAGACATGTTGATTTTCCTTCCAAGTGAAAACCGAGAGAGGTTATTGTAGAGGGGAATAACCAAACTCCATAGGCTTAGATGATAATTTTCTAAGTGTCACGGTGTCCGAGTAACGTCATGCTGAAGTTTACCACCATTTTGCACTTCAGACTCTTAAGGGATTCAGCTGGTTGAACGTAGCTTGGAGAGATTTGGTGCATTTGGGTGCGAAAGAGGGCCATGAATAGCGTAAAAATACCCACTCAGATGTGTTGGAATAGTTATTTTTGTCACACGAGTTGCAAAATAAA
>VDFB02163417.1:0-16346 GCA_007258455.2 Sequoia sempervirens
TGAGCCGCCCGATGTGGTAGATCCTCGCTACCTTCCGCCGTCAAAAGCCTAACAAGAAGAGAGGTAACCCTCCTAAGAAAGTACAGCGTCAAACAATTCCAAAGGGCAGAAACGCCTTTGTTTCACATTCAGAGCCTGACAGACAGCCGCTTATCACAGAGCCAGTTCAGAGATCAGCTCAGAGCCCGCCAGTACCTGAGGATCAGCCTCAAGCTCCTACATTGGTTTCACAGCCGTCCCCGGTCCCAATTCACATTGAATTGGACTTGGACTCTCCACCTCGCAGTGGGTCTTCTACACACTCACTCTCATCAGTACCTCCTGTCGCTAGAGCAGACCCTTCTAGTAGCATTAGCAGAGATTCATCTTGGATCGAGACTCAGCTAGGAAGGAAGAGGAGGCAGCCATCTTATGTTCTCAATCATTCCAATTTCGATGACATTTATCAAGATGCGCCAGATAAGAGAGTTAAGAACATGGTTCACGTAGAGAGAAACACTGATATGGAGGTTGTTATCGAGACTGCTGTACCTCCGCAGGGGAAGAGCTTGGCTGATTTAGAGTCTCAGGATTTTGAAGTTATCACAGTCAACCTTGGTCGCAGCACACGCCAGACTCAGGTTGATCTTCTTCAAGTTGCTACAGATAGTGCCAAGGACGGAATACTAAAGGACGGAGAGGATAAAGCAGCCCTCAAGGCTGAAATCAGACAGCTTCGTCAGTACATTTCTAGCCTTGTGCACAGACCAGAAGCCATTAACACACTCCCACCGATGCTTGAGCCACCAGCAGCAAAAATGCCTAACCATTTAGCTGCATACGGCAAGCCGCTTGGAGGAATGGGAGGAAGATTTCGCTAGAGGCCGCACTCATGCCTGGCTGAGTTATATCACGGCGTACAATGCACGCAGAGCCCGTGATTCGCCTTCGTGGATGAGGAACCTGATAGCTATCAACAAACCCAGTGATGAAATTTTGATTGCTCAATCGAAGTTTGCATTTACACGTACCTACCTGATGCGTATTATTGCAGAGGCTATCTACTTTGGAAGACACAGTTGGTTTTCAGAGCAAAGATAGAAGACAGTTTAGCATCAGAGTTGGCTGAGAGTAGAGAGCACGTCACTAGTGCACTCCGGTTTGTGAGGACTCTTGTATCTCGCTTACCGTGCCGGTATCAGATTGAGGGTGGTGCCTACGTGGAGCTTACAGATGTTCAGTCAGAACTCCAGGCACTCATTCATATCATTTTCAGTGGGGAGACAGTTGGCTGTAAGGTTACTCAGCTTACAGTCATGTCAACACTTTTCGATGAAGCAACGAGGAGCAGAAGGGAACTTCAGTCTCAGATCACAGCTGGTGAGGACATGCTGCATCGACATGGCATTCTTCGTCAGAGTCTCATCGCTCCGGACAGTGACACAGTCAACAATCTCATTGAGGGGTTGATTGCTCGAGATCACACACAGTGAACTTCAGTTCCCACTTCTCAGAATAGACTTCACACACACGAGTTAAACTGGATGTTACCCTTTTCAGTTAACTCGGGGTTGTCATCACATGCATACCTATTCTGAGAATCGCCTTGTTCACTTGGAGTTGTATTTAGGGTTTTCGTTAACTGATGATAGTCTTCCAGTTAACTTGTTTTAATAAGGACGTGCATGCTCGCACAATTGTCCATTTTTAGATTAGATGTTTCAGTTAAACTGAGGGTAGTTGCCCAGTTAACTGTATAGTTTGCTTAATTAGGGTTGGGCATTGCTTGCATGCATTGCAGGAACTATAGATAACACAAGGTGATTTTAGGGTTCCCTACACCTTGATGTATATAAATAAGAGCTTACGCTCATTTGTAAATAACTTTTGCTTGAGAGAGGAATATATGCTGTGCCCACCTTGCCCTCAATATTACTCTTTTTCGTATTTGTTCATGTGTCTTCACTATTGCAATTGATTGTTATACCACCTAGGGTTTCGAAAGATTGTGATGCTGAATTCTTTCCATAGATTAGATATATCTGTTTGAACATCTTTGTCATTGAAATCAATTGTTATACCACCTAGGGTTCCAAAAGATTAAAGTGATAAGGCTGTTTTGTGTTAATTTACTGTTGTGATCGATCGTTATACCACCTAGGGTTTCGAGAAGTTGCAGCAATAAATCTGTTTTTGTGAATCTTTATCAATATAATTGAAGGTTATACCACCTAGGGTTTCGTGAGATTATAAAGATAAAGGCTGTTTTGTGAAGGCTTTGCTGATTCGATCAAGTGTTATACCACCTAGGGTTTCATAAGATCGTCTTGGTAAATTCTTAAAACTGTTGTGCCCAATAAGTTGGTTTAGATTGAGATGATAGTTGTGCCCACCTTGCCTTCAAGTAGAGAGTCTAAACCTGCTTATCGTCAGATAGTCAAACCTTGCTCCGTTTCCTCTTGCTCTGTTTTCCTGAGGAGATTGGATAGATATAAGTTGTAGTTTAGTTGATTTGCGAAACCAGAGAAAACTCAGCTGCAACGTAAAAGTTCTTTCAAGAAAGTCTTGTGCCTCTAGCAGCTGAAACAAAAAGACAGGAAGTAGTTTTAGCTTATTTTTCTTTACAAAGCATATTTGTCAAAGAACATCGAGGGAGCTTCCCCTCAATAATTCGAAGAGCACTCATTGCGTAGTGTGCATAGGCTGTTCATAACAACTTGTACTCCAGAGGTGTTAGTTGTTACGCCAACACAGGATATAGTTTAGTTTACTTTCCTTTTCAAAGCACTTTTGTCAAGCACAACGAGAGAGCTTCCCCTCCTAATTTGAAGAGCACTCATTGCGTAGTGTGCATAGCTGTCCGTACCAACTTGCACTCCAAAGGTGTTAGTTGTTATGCCAACAAAAATAATGATCTGATTTGAATATTTATATTGTATTTGCAAAACTATGTTGGAATCAAATTTGAAGGTTGATGTTCAATTTGATTATAATTCTTTACTTTGGAATTTATACATGTTATTTGCACTTCTATTTATTTCCTAGCATTTATCTCATTCAAAATTAAAACAAAACCAAACCCATACAAAAACAAGCAAACTTCTCAAGGCAGAAATTCAGTTAGTAAGTGCCCACCTGGGGTGGGACATTACAGTGGTATCAGAATGGTTTCCTGCCATCCTGTTGGGTTTAATCAATATTTAGTGAGTACACATCTTGCATCATTTGAGTGATCAACACTCTTTATTTTCAATTACATTGTTTTTTCCAGTGAGTTTTAATTATGGATTCAAATAGTGACATAGAATTAGTATCAGGAGATAGAAAGTGGTTGGCTAGAATTCTTTATGAATGGGGTACCAAACTTGGCGGTAAACCTAAATCTGTGTATGATACTTTGGTCACGTTGAGACAACTGGAAGAATGCTTAAGTTTGGTTGGGCAGTCACCTTCTTCATTGTTACAAATTGCTATGACACCAACAGTGACTACGTTGGGTGAGCTTAAGTATTTGAGACACAGCGACAATGAGATAAGGCTCATTGTTGCCCTTTGCATTGGTCAGATTATGAGGATCGCAGCTCCTCCAATTCCCTATGATGTTGGCACAATGAGGGAAGTATTGCAGTTGATTGTTGACAGTTTGGTTTGGATAGGAGATATTAGCAGTCCTGCTTTTGCAAAGAGGACCAAAACTCTTGAGCTGATGGCACAGGTGAGATCGTGCATTGTCATGATCGATTATGGTTATCATGATCTTGTTTTGCAGATACTCCATTTGTTCTTGGATTCTATTAGTGAGAGTCATGGAAAATCTATTCAAGACTACATGGGAGCTATTATGTCTTCCATTATTAATGACAGTGATGACATCTCTCAGCCTATCTTGACCTTACTTCTAGCTGTTCATAGGCAAGATCACGTGTTATGTCTAGCTACAAGTTATTTGATGCATAGTGTCTTCGAATAGTGTGAGGGTAAGTTAAGGCCCTTCTTGTTCGTTGAGGAGCAGGTGCAAGATAAGAGGGAAAGATTTGAAGCGGATGAAGATGAGAGGGTCTTACATCTTGATGATAGTATGGCAGAAGCTCTTGATGTTACTGAAGCTCTTGATGTTACTTTCAGCACTAAAGAAGTTATTATCAGCCCTAATAAGAATTCCGATTTTTATGACAGCAGTCATTCTTTTGAGCATAACCATGGTTTAAATGTTATGGCACATGAGGAGAATGTTGTAGAAGGGACTTCTAATGTTGGCACGCAAGCTATGAGTGTCAAATACGAGGAATGCATGGAGAATACAAGCCATAACAGTTCTGATTTTTGTGACAGCAATCTGATATCTTTGCATCAGCATGAGATAACCGCCATTTCACATGAGAATGATGGTTGTGAGGGGTTGTCTAATGTTAATACTCAAGTTGTGGGTATTAATGATGCATTATTTGTTATGGATTCATGCTACAACAAGACTGATTTTACAGATCAGACCATGGAAGATAAATCAGAAAATTTGTTAAATGGAGAATGGTCCCAGGATAGCTCTTTGGATGAACATGCATCTACTTTGGAGGAAGAAGTGTGCAATGATAATGCCAAATCAGCAACTTCTAACATGTCAATTGAGCCATCCTATGAGGTACATAACAGCAGTACCTTTGTTGATAAATTGTGCAAAATTGATGGCACACATGATGATGGTTACCAAACAGTGAGTGATGATGATTCAGCCTCTTATCATAGTGCTGATTTCAAATCAAAAGATTGTGTAGAGGACTTCTGACATAGGGGTATCATCATTTGGCAAGGCAATTGAAGGAAAATGACAGTATGATTGCTACTACCTGTTGTGACCTTTTCACACATCGCCCCATCGCCAATGGGGACCCCCAGTTGCCTGTTAGTTTTTAGGGTTCTGTCTCCTTGCAACGGTTTCGTGGGATCACTTTGCTAAGAGTTTCAGGTCAGTTTGTCGAAAGTTACCCCAGCCAAGTCAATAATTCATGCTTGAATCAGTGCGTAGACGTCATGGAAGCGCTTAGAAGGCCCAAGAAACGAAGATCGACTGTGAATTCGACCAATTCTGAGACTTCCTACTTTTTAGGAAATTTTGCTTTTTCGATTTTTTTCATTTTTGGCATTTTCGGACCAAACAAGGTTCCCTATTTTTTAGGGTTTGCTTTTTCTATTTTTAGAAAGTTTCTATTTTTGGAAAGTTTCTATATTTAGAAAGGTCCCAATTCCAAAAACGCACTCAGAAGTTCAAAAAAACCGAAAAATCACTCAAAATCAAAGAGAAAATTTGAAAAATTATTGAAAAATCTGAAAAAAAAAGTCAAAAAGCATGAAAAATCAGACCAAAAACATCAAATTCTGGAAAATCAGTTCGAAATTAATCAGATCTGAAGGTCAAAATCATGGAAAATCAACTCTTAAAAGATGAAATTTGTGAAAAATTTGTTCAAGTTTGAAATTCGCCATGAGGAAGGCCCTTGAAATGTGGGAAGGAAAGATGAAAGAAAGTCTGGAAGTTCATGAAGTTCGCCCAGCAACAAAGAGTAATGTCCAAGACTAAGGTGAAGTTTGCCATATTCAAGATGGATGATGCTAGACACATCCAAAGTCCGCCTTGCACATCCTAAAGATCTCTAAAGTCCGTCATGTTCAAAGGAGGGATGTCCAAAAGGTTTCAAAGTCCGCCTTGCACTCATCCTAGACCCCTCTAAAGTCCACCCATGCATGTCCAAGCATCCTTGGAAGTCCGCCTTGACTTGAAAGGAAGTGGCAAGAGGGTTAGAAAGTCCGCCTTCACTTGGAAGATGCCTTGGAACGTCCGCCTAGGCATGTAGAAGAAGAAAAAATCAAAAATTTTATTAAGTATTGATGCCTACCAAGGGGAATTTCGAAATTTTGCTAAGTGTGAAAGCCTAGAAAGGTGGAGAATCATTTTCAAAGAGATAAAATGTTGAGACAAATGCTAAGAAGCTTTGAAGTCCACCCTAGAAAAGAGGGACATCCAAGATGCTTGTCCAAAAGACTTATGAAGTCCGCCATACACTTGGAAGAGGTTAGCAAGATGTCAAAGAAGTCTGCCATACTTGTCCAAGGTGCTAAAGAGGTCCGCCTAGGCACATGAAGGGATAAAATAATGATTTTTGCTAAGTGTTGGTGCCTAGTCCAAGGAAAAATTCGAATATTTGCCTAAGTATAGAGGCTAAAAGATGAAAAATGAAGATTTTGGCTAGGAATCATGATGTTTTCGAGAAGCTAAGTGCCAAGTTTGGGAGGACACAGTGCTAAAGAAGATTGGGATATGACAAGAAATAAAACGAAGTGTGCCTAGCACAAAGGTGGAAAGGAAATTAAATTTTCCTAAGTGTGGGTATCTAGAGAAAATGTTGAGAAATTGACAACTTTGGCCAGAGAAAAATGCAGAAGACAAGGAGAAAGGAAGGATCGCCCTTGGCCAAAAGGAAGAAGAATTTGTCAAGCGTCAAAGGAATTCGCCCAATGAAGACATCCAGACAAGGATTTTGCCTAGAAAAATTCAACTGAGCAAGAGAAAATTTAACTTTGGCAGAAGAAAATAGGCTCAGTGCAAGAGGAAAGTTGGCTATGGCAAAGAAAAATAGGGATCTGGCAATAAAATTTCAACGAAATGGCTTAAATTTTGACTTGGCTAGACGAAATTAAGGACAAAATCGGAAAATAAACTTTTAGCCAAAGAAAACGAGGAGAAAATCGAAATAGCCATGGGTCCAAAACGAACGGGTTGGAATAAATTAAAATATTTTTAATATTTTAATAATTTATTTTCAACTGCTTGGAAATTTAAAAATGCCTTAGACAAAGTCAAATTTGCTAGACAAGAATTGGAAGAAAATAAAGTACGCCAGGCAGAGATGAAATCCAACAAGCAAAATTAAATTTGCCATGAATTTAATTAAATATTTAATGTTTTCTTTTAAAAATTCGAAAAATCAAAGATAAACATTAAGTGAAAAATCGAATTTTTGAAGATCAGTGGGATTTGCTTGGATAAGCTCGAGACTGATTCTTGTCGAAAAATAAAAGGAAACTTACCTGTTTGAATAAATGAAACAAATCAAGAATCGAGAAAGAAGATGGCAGTTGCTAAAACGAATTCAATCCTTCAGCATTATAATGAGTTTCAGCAACTCATTTTTCCACACACAGCTGAAGAGAAATTTAATCTTTCTCAAAATTATTAGGCAATTGGTTGATCAATAGGCAAAGTCGAATTTTCCAGAAGGTGAAATAGTGTTATGCTGAAGAATTTTCGCAGGAAAAGAGAAGAGATTTATTGAAAGCTGAAATTCTTCTATGCAAGAGGGGTGCACTTTTTCTTCTAAAAATCAGATTTTAAATCTGATTCGCATCCAGTAGTTCTTCACTGAGGTTTGATGTCCAATCAAATGAATTTGCTATCTCTTTTCTGTCCTTTCATCTTGACGAAGTTCTGGCGAAATTTTCAACTTCATCCAATTTACTTTCAGCTTGCTTTTTCGCAACAATTTAATTATTTAACCAGCTGAAAGTAAATTTTCGAATCCAAGGCACGAGAGTTAATTATTTGAAAAAGTCTTTATATTAATGTTAATCTTTTGGACTACAGGTTGACAAACACGGCAGGCAAACCATCAAAGAAGTTGAAAATGAAGTTTGCCAGCAAGGGTGCTCAGCGAGAGACCAAAGTCATTTCAAAATGGAAGAATGTCGTGGACACCGATCTCGGACACATCGACTTTGATGAGTTTAAGAAAAGGGTGTATGGGCAGAAGGGACTTCCCACACCGATAGCCAAACGGATAGTCAGAAACAGGATATTTCAGGCAGCTGGATTCCCACCGGCAATGGATTGTGCAGAGTTGATGGTGGAGTGTGCTCTCCACTATGACACTCAGAGGAGACAGATCATCGCACCTGATGGAAGAGTCTTAGCACACTTGGGCGAAGTTGCAATTCAAGAAACCTTCGGCATCCCGGAACATTCACGAACGGTCTATAAGACCAAGGAAGAGGCCAAAAGATTATATGACAGCCAACCAGATTTGTGCGCCACAACAGTTAACAAAGTATGGATGGACAAGCCCAAGCCATCAATCAAGAAGATGCCCAAGAGACCTCGCCAGACAGACTTCAAGGAAGATTTTGGGGATATCATACTGATGCTAAACAAAATAGCTGGTAACCCTCAAGGCGCCTTTTTCGAGAGCTGGATGTACTATTTCATAGACGAGATCACCTCTGGTGTCAAAATGTTCAATTGGTCACGAATGATAAGTGACAACCTCAACGAGCAATTGATTAACCTCGAAGAGACTAAGTCTTTTCATATGAGTTTGTATGTTGTATACCTGTTGGCCAGATCATACAAGTATCTAGGATTGATTTGCAAAGGCAAAATTGGCAACGGGGAGAACGAACTCAGGCCTTACGACTGTTACCCACAGCTCCAATTGAAGGAGAAGACTAACTTCAGGAGGGTGCATAATGCCTTCCTAATACATATTACCAGAAAGCTTCAAGGAGGGGTGCATCAGAGGCTGAGCCATGAAGCGAAAAGTCTTATCAGTAAGTACGGATCTTGGTTCATCCAGTTCCCGAAATTCACATATGTTAGGATCCAGGGATTTACTGGAAATCCCTATAAATTGCCCATCTATCTGACAAATCGGATGATATTGCTTGAGGTCCTAAGACAGTTGGAGGAGTATCAAAACATCCAAAGACCAACTAAGAAGGCATCTGTCACATTCCCATTTTTCATTGGGAACATGTTGGAGTATTGTCCATCAGCACAGGCGGCTGAGAGTGCAAGGTTGGAGATCCAGTGGTATCCTTTCACGGCCTACAAGTCCAGGGTCAACTTTGAGCCACACCATAATATTCGGATAGTAGAAGGGAGAAAGTACAAGCATAGGATGGAACTAGAAGATTTCTGGGCAAATGTTGCCGATGAGTATGAAGTTAGACGGAGAATGTGGTCCAGGATGCCACTAGATTTCATGAGGGCAATTGAGTTTTGCCGGGTGCCTGATTAGTTACAAGATGATGGAAACCACGTCCAGCCACGCTTCGAGGAAAGCCGACCTCTTCCTCCAGTGAAATGGTCAGAACCCGAGCATGCAGACCTGGCAACCTTAATGAGACCGTGACTAAATACTCTCAGTGGTGGGTTGACTATCATGCCCAAGAATTGAGACAGAGGGGAATCACGCTCACATATGATCTACTGAGCGAGTCTGAGTCATATTCTTCTAATGCCGATCAGGACTTGGTCGGGATCGGAGAGAAAAGTAAGGAAATAGTCCCAAGTATAGAGCCTGCTTCCAAGAGGCATAAGGGAGAACCTTCTCGTTCAGCAGCATCCCGGAATATTGACGAGTTGGAGGCTACTATAGACGAGTCCTTGGTAGAAATGCTTGAACCTCCTGCAATTCAGGAAGTGAATGATGAACCTATTCAGCTAGATGATGAGGAGCCCTTGTCACCTACGGGCACAGAAATCTTAGGTTCAGACAATGAGATAGAAGTCAGGAATAATGACTTCGAGGAAGGAATGATCTCCGCTCTCAGAGGGGTTGTCGATGTTCCGAATGAAGAAGAGATTCAGGTAGAGGACGGGATCGAACAGCCAACCATTCCAGAGTGGTTGATAGAAAGGATGAAAGTTCAGGTACCCGCAGAGGCTCAACAAGAGGAGGATGATACTGCCGATTTCTTGGCAAGATTGGAGCAAGTCGCAATCAAGAAGTCTGCCAAGAAATTCTCCACCATTCAGAGGAATGAGATAGGCAACCATTCCGTGCACATTGCAGTACCCACGGTGGACAAGCCACAGGACAAGATCACTCCCCAGGAGTATGTTATAACCACTGTTGACCTTGGCCCAACCTTGAAAGGTCAAGAAGTAGAGGAGTTAGATAATTCTGTCTCGACCATCAAAGCGAGACTGGAGAAAGAAGTGGCCAAGAAGGAGTATAAAAAGGAGGTCGAACGTCTTAAGGAATATATCCAGCATTTGACCCAGCCACTTGATCGGGGTAGTGCGATTGTTCCTCCTCTCCTCAATTCATCACAAGAGGTGACCAAGGATGTCGAGTACAGAATGGTGACGGCCAAGGAAGCTTAGGACTGGATGGCAAGTGAAGGAACAGAAGCGGCATTGTTCATGGAGAAGTTGGCACTGGCTTATGGGCAAACCTCATGCTTTCTTTCTAGACTTATGGATATAGCGGAAACATGGGAAGGACTTCCGGATATGCAGGAGAGGCTTATTCCATGCCTCAGGCAATTGGAGAGCACTCCAAGAGAGGAGTTGGTCGACAGGAAGGTGATTGCTGCAAGAGCAGCATACGATTTCAATCATTGGTTTTGGTCAGTAACTATACGTAAGGAAGTTTTGGAGAAGGCAAAAGTGGATGGACTTAGAATCAAGGAGCAGGTAAAGGACATCCGAGAGAAAATTCACATGACAGCTGCAGAAATATTTGATCAAGAGATTGTCCGAGAAAAGGATATGCAGCTGGAGGAGCTGAAACGAAGGGTTCAAGAAGTTTTCTTCTCGACTACTGGACCACTTCTAAGGAAGGATTTTGCGAGAGTGACAAGTCTTTCGGCCATCCGGAATGACTTTAGGAAGCAGGAAGCAGAATGGGAAAATACCTTTGCCAGATGTGCAGAGAACTTGGATGAGCTTGAATTCCGGATCAGCATGCTGCCACCTGTCACGATGGAGGAGGTCATTGCAGTAGTGTCCAGATTCGTCGAACGCAATGCTGCTTGGAAGGATAAGGACACCTCTCCTAGAATATAGCTTTAACTGCCTCTCTACTGATAGTTTACTGATAGATGACTCTTGTTATTTTGGGAAACCCTAATTAGGGTTTGGTTGTAATAATCTTGGCCGTTAATCTTGTTTTAATCTCGGCCCTTCATTTCATTTTTGAAGCTCTATATAAACTGATGCTCTCTCACTTTCATTTGTGTGGAGACAGAATATGAGATTGTTGCATTGAGACTATTTCGAATAATAAAAGCTCTTGAGCATGATTTGCCTTGAATAACTTCTTATTATCAAATTGTAAGCGAGGTTGCATATCTTCTTCCGCCATAGATAAAAGTTAGCATTAGATTAAGTAGAATTTGCTTTGAAAGTTAGTTAATTGAATGAGAGATTGATCGTATTGATTCAATGGTAAACTGTAGCTCATACTTTCTTCGAATGGATGATTTGCATTCGATGCGTAAAGTTAGCCTAAGCTCTTAATTGTGGACGCTTAACTTCAGCCTCATTCGAGGTTTGAAAATTATCATCACAACCCTTGAAGATTGCACCCATTTTGCGTATGTTGTCCCGCAGGAGGCGAAACAAAGTGTGGTTTATTTCCTTCACAAAGTCTTTATTGTCTCTTGAGTTCTTAGGCATAGACTAGGATCTCCTAAACCTATCCTTTTGCCATTTTTTTGGAGATCCATTGAAAGTCCTAATGGAGAACCTTCAATGATAAATTCCCTAAGTCCTGAACTTGTGAAGATTTTCTTACGTAAGTCCCCTTGTTTATTACCAGCATATCACAATGGCCATTGAGCTTATCCACACGTCGAGACTCGACTAAAGAAACCTTGGAATCGCCATATGATCTTCTCGCAATCTTAGAATACGCGGTGGTTTTTCAAGAGAGGATAGAGTGTCTTTGGACATTTTATTCTGAAGTGTTCGGTGGATGATAAAACGTACACCAACACTACCTTAGAGCATTTTGATGTTGCTCGTCAGACGTTAGCAACTTATAGTTTGAGTACTCCTGAGACGGATGACCACTGTGAAAGTGGACTTTCCCTTGCAGAGTTTCAAGCACTTAGAGATGCAGTTGGAGCAATGAAGAATAATTACCTACAGCTATTATCAGATAGAGATCATCTTCTCATGCTTGATGGGATTTATTATGATGCACTAAAAGGGAAAGAAGAAGAGGTTGATGAGCTCAGTCATGAGCTTGAGGTCACCATGGACTTTTTGAGGAGCACACAAATAGCCCTTCAATAAGTCAAAGATTTGGATTGATGAGCTTATAGTGGAGTTGAGCTTAGCGCAGTCATCATCACCCGCAACTAACATTCAATTATCTATGGCAACAGTTGGTGATGAGCATACATACACGGATTGTGATAATGTGCTTAATGAGGATGTGGGAACATCCATTTCAATTACAAGTGCAAGTGACACAGATAGAAATTCAAATAAGAGAAGCTGCGATTTTCTAAATAAATGCTTAAAAATTCAAAATAAATTCTAGAACATGAAATAAGCTTAGATCTTGCTCATAAACCTTAGGCGCATCATTTTATTGAAGATCCAGAGCATTTACAAGATAGAAATTTGACAAATGGATTAAAAATGAATTTATTTCAAAAACCTGGTTCTCCTTTGCAGGCGCCAAGAATGACAAAGAGTATTGTACAGCTGAATGAAAGAACTACTTCCCAAGCGCTGAAATCAATGCTAAATCTCCTGGAATCAAGGCGCACAAGATCCAATCCACAGAGATTGAAGAATCACGGCGTTTCTCCAGAAGGAAAGAAAGTACGGCCTGAAAAGTACAAATCTGTATGGCCTGAACAGCAGCAATGATAAATGTAGTACGGACTCGATATAAGATGCCAAATCTCTGTAAAAATCACTCTCTGATAGGTCGCCTTTATTAACTGATGAAGTTCTCTTAATCCCCTTCTGAAATCGATTCAATATGATCAACTGCAACTTTTGAATGAAGTCACCAAGATGCAAGCTTCAACTTGTATTGCACAGTCTCAGTCTGCCAATTCCTAAAGAGGTATCGTTCTCCAAAAACGAATCGTCTGCTGAAACCCTAGGGTTTGCAAACTCCAATGCTCAGAGCAAATACAAGACAAAAGTTGAATAACATAACATAATGGTTCGATTTTTGTCTTTCCTGTGAATATATACCTCTTTTGAGAAATTCGACCCAATAGCTCTTTTAATAATCATTTAATAAAAATGATTAAATTCGTCTTTTAGACTTAGGAGAAATAATAATTAATTAAATGATGTCCCACTAATGAATAATAATTATTCATTATGTCAAATATATCAAATTTATTATAAAGTATTAAAAATACTTTATAATATATCATTTAATTATTAATATTTTAATATTTTAATAAAGTGACTTTAATATAAAGTCAAAATATTAAATATTCAATAATCATTAAATACTCATTTCTCCATCTGATCACCAAACTGAATAACTGGGTCGACTCTGAGCTGAATAGCTGAACCAGGTGCCCTGCCCAAAATAGCAGCTTCCGCCTAACCTAACTTTCTAAAAATAGAAAGTTTCTAAAAATCCACTCTGGAAGATTCTGCGAAGGCCCAACCTGAAACAACTGCAATACTGAAGCTACAAAAAACTGAGTAACTGCCTCAGATGATCCTATGCACACATCTGTCAGCCTACGAGGATCAAAATGATAGGCTAACCACATAATCAGCTGCGTGACTAGGATGGGGACATCGGTCACGCCTCCTAAAATTGCTTGTCCTCAAGCAATCTCAACTCGGATGTTGTAAAATCTCCTCGACTCCCATGTAGCATCCTCAGGCGGATCTCTCCACTTGATCGGATATTCCGATCACCTGAAGGTGTCTCTCTCTCATCTCGAGGATGGCCTCAGGTACTAGTATCAATTTCCCTTCGTCATCAAGGGGTGGCAAAACTGGAGAGGGTATCACATGCTGACCCAATGCCTTTTTCAGGCGAGAAACGTGAAACACATTATGGACCTTGCTATCAGCTAGCAAGTCCAACTCATAAGCAACCTCGCCCACTCGTCTGACAACACGAAATGGACCATAGTAGCGAGGCTTCAGCTTCTCAGCCCCACTCTTCCGCAGAGTAGACTGACGATACGGCTGCAACATAAGGTACACCATATCACCCACATCAAAAGTACGCTCAACCCTCTTCTGATCAGCATACTGCTTCTGCTGATTCTGTGCCCGCTGGATATTCTCCCTGAGAGACCTCAAAATGTCCTACTGACTCTGCATCATATCCCCTGCACTCGGCACTCTGCTATCGCTCAATATCAAATCCAAAAGGTTGGGCGCCTCATACCCATGCAAAGCCATAAAGGGTGTCATTTGTATCGTCATGTGGTGAGTCGAGTTATAACAATACTTAAAAATAAGAGAAGTTGCGATTTTCTAAATAAATGCTTAAAAATTCAAAACAAATTCTAGAACATGAATAAGCTTAGATCTTGCTCATAAACCTTAGGCGCATCATTTTATTGAAGATCCAGAGCATTTACAAGATAGAAATTTGACAAATGGATTAAAAATGAATTTATTTCAAAAACCTGGTTCTCCTTTGCAGGCGCCAAGAATGACAAAGAGTATTGTACGGCTGAATGAAAGAACTACTTCTCAAGCGCTGAAATCAATGCTAAATCTCCTGGAATCAAGGCGCACAAGATCCAATCCACAGAGACTGAAGAATGACGGCGTTTCTCCAGAAGGAAAGAAAGTATGGCCTGAAAAGTACAAATCTGTACGGCCTGAACAGCAGCAATGATAAATGTAGTACGGACTCAATATAAGATGCCAAATCTCTATAAAAATCACTCTCTGATAGGTCGCCTTTATTAACTGATGAAGTTCTCTGAATCCCCTTCTGAAATCGATTCAATATAATCAACTACAACTTCTGAATGAAGTCACCAAAATGCAAGCTTCAACTGGTATTGCACAGTCTCAATCTGCCAATTCCTGAAGAGGTATCGTTCTCCAGAAACGAATCGTCTGCTGAAACCCTAGGGTTTGCAAACTCCAATGCTCAGAGCAAATACAAGACAAAAGTTGAATAACATAACATAATGGTTCGATTTTTGTCTTTCCTGTGAATATATACCTCCTTTGAGAAATTCGACCCAATAGCTCTTTTAATAATCATTTAATAAAAATGATTAAATTCGTCTTTTAGACTTAGGAGAAATAATAATTAATTAAATGACGTCCCACTAATGAATAATAATTATTCATTATGTCAAATATATCACTTTATTATAAAGTATTAAAAATACTTTATAATATATCATTTAATTATTAATATTTTAATATATTAATAAAGTGACTTTAATATAAAGTCAAAATATTAAATATTCAATAATCATTAAATACTCCTTATTTCTCCATCTAATCACCAAACTGAATAACTGGGTCGACTCTGAGCTGAATAGCTGAATCAAGTGCCCTGCCCAAAATAGCAGCTTCTGCCTGACCTAACTTTCTAAAAATAGAAAGTTTCTAAAAATCCACTCTGGAAGATTCTGCGAAGGCCCAACCTGAAACAACTGCAATACTGGAGCTACAAAACACTGAGTAACTGCCTCAGATGATCCTATGCACACATCTGTCAACCTACGAGGATCAAAATGATAGGCTAACCACATAATCAGCTGCGTTGACTAGGATGGGGACATCACAGTCCGCCCTCCCTAAAATTGCTTGTCCTCAAGCAATCTCAACTCTGGATGCTGTAAAATCTCCTCTGACTCCCATGTAGCATCCTCAACTGGCAGATCTCTCCACTTGATCAGATATTCCCTGATCACCCACCTCCGAAGGTGTCTCTCATCTCGAGGATGGCCTCAGGTACTAGTATCAATTTCCCTTCATCATCAAGGGGTGGCAAAACTGGAGAGGGTATCACATGCTGACCCAATGCCTTTTTCAGGCGAGAAACGTGAAACACATTATGGACCTTGCTATCAGCTGGCAAGTCCAACTCATAAGCAACCCTGCCCACTCGTCTGACAACACGAAATGGACCATAGTAGCGAGGCTTCAGCTTCTCAGCCCCATTCTTCCGCAGAGTAGACTGACGATACGGCTGCAACATAAGGTACACCATATCACCCACATCAAAAGTACACTCAACCCTCTTCTGATCAGCATACTGCTTCTATTGATTCTGTGCCCGCTGGATATTGTCCCTGAGAGACCTCAAAATGTCCTGCTGACTCTGCATCATATCCCCTACACTCGGCACTCTGCTATCGCTCAATATCAAATCCAGAAGGTTGGGCGCCTCATACCCATACAAAGCCATAAAGGGTGTCATCTGTATCGTCATGTGGTGAGTCGAGTGATAACAATACTCGCATAGATAGATCCACCTCACCCACGCTCTCTGCTGTCCATCTATATAATTACGCAAATAACCTTCCACCCACTTATTGACAATCTCTGTCTGCCCATCTGTCTGCGGATGGTAGCTGGTACTCGGGGTCAGTTCGGTCCCACAGAGTCTTAACAA
>VDFB02163418.1:0-10563 GCA_007258455.2 Sequoia sempervirens
TCTTTCTCTTAGGTCTCTCCCTCTAGCACCCTACCTAGGTATCTCTCTCTCTCTCTACACCACCCACCCTACCTAAATAAGTCCCTCTCACTCCAAACCCATCTCTCCCACTCCCTCTCTGCCTCTCTCTTAAGTATCTCCCTCACACCCCCTCTCTCTCTCATCTCTCCCTAAGGCACTCTACCCACATAAATAGATAACTCTCTCTCTCTCTCTCTCACTCTCTCGCACTCCCTCTCTTTCCCTCTCTCGAGTCTCTCCCTCTAGCACCCTACCTAGGTAACTCTCTCTCTCTCACACACAGAGATGCCCTCTCACTCCTTATCTCTCAAGTCTCTCCCTTTGGCACCCTACCTAGATAAATCTCTCTCCCATACCTCTCCTATCTCTCTCTTTCTCATTTCTCCCCCCTCTCTCCCTCCAACCCTTCCTAGACAACTCTCTCTCTTAAAATTCTCCCTCCCTCTAAATACATACATACATATAATCAGACATACATACATATATACATACAAGCATACATACAAGCATACATAGATATGTACATACAATCTTACATACATACATATATACACTCATACATGCAGGTGTACATACATACATGCAAGCATACATACATACATACATACATACATACATACATACATGTAATACAAGCATACATACATTTAATACAATAATATTTAACACAAAGCAAGACATAACACGAGTGCATTATAACACACTCATGTTATGTATTTCTTAGGAAACTCTTGAGCACAAATGAAAAAAATATGTCAAGATCATGAAATAATGTGAGCACATTATAACGTGCTTGCATTATTTGTTGCTTTGGGAATCCCCAAGCCTTAGTCTTGGTATTTGCTTTGGATTACCAACCCAAAGGCCTAGAGTGTCTTCCCAATGTCCAAAGACATGTTTTTGCATATTCTATAAGATTTCACATAATTGCATATGTGATAACTGTCAGTGTGCATGTGTTTCAAGTTCAAACAAATAAAACACATGGGTATTGTTTGGCTCTCTCAGCTATTTAATGATGTAATTTTTTTCACATTTTGACAACATTAAGCCTTTCATCTTTTCTTTTTTTTGTGTCCAATTTTTTGCAAAAACCATTGTTTGGTATTTTTTTGTTATAAATTAGTTGTTCATTCAAATTACATTTTTAGAAACTAGACTCCATTCTAAAAAATATTAAAAAAAAAAAATGATAGGGGTATTTTCAATTAGTTTTTAAAAGTTATAGGGGTAGCATGGCCAAAATTATGTTTTTCAGGATATGTCCACTTTGAAAATTAGTAAAAAATAAAATATTCATTAAAAAAATATCAAAAACATTAGGAATAAACTACATGTTAGCTAATTTCTAACTAAAGCGATTTTAAAAATACCAAAAAAGGTTAACCTTTTAAGGAAGCCACAAAAGTTGCTATATATTTTTTTAACAAAAACAACCCCATTTTTTGTGGATCCCTCTTTTGAACCCCTAATCTCTATCATTTTCAAAAAAATAGTAGTTTAGAAAGTAAACTCGGAGCACTGTGATCCTTATTTTTGTTGCATCTAAATTTTTTGAGTGTAACTATCCTCAATATCAAATCCAAGGTTAGTATTCCCTTATTTCAAAAAAAAAGTTGCCACTTAATACCCCTTTTTGGCCCACCATCTTTTTGCACTTACCCATTAACCTTTTGAAGGAGTCACAAAAGATGCTATGTTATGTTTTTTTGACAAAAACATCAAATTTTGTGGCTCCCCCTTTTGAACCCCTTGTTGACCCCATGGTTGTTTTTGCACCAAAAGATTGACCTGTTAATACTTGATACAACTACCAGAGTTAACAAATCCATGGGAGGTGGTTAGTCCATGTCACAAATCTTGAGGGGAGCGTTGACCATTTTCGAACAATCTCCCCCTCAGAGCAAGCTGAGGGGATTCAAATCTACTGGCACCTTTGGCTCTGATACTAGTTGCAACTTTAGTTTCTTAATAATCTGATCTTTAGTTTCTCAACAAGTTTATTAGATTCTTTATACTTCATCTTTAGTTCTCTTTCTCTTCTTTCTCTCTCCAATTCATCTAAGGCAACAATCAATTCATCTTCAAGATAAACTTTTGCTTCCTCTTCATCATTTTCATCATATGACCCATTTGTAACCTCCATGAACTGTAACTCATCTCTTTTTGCATCTGACATTCCTGCATAACATTATTTGGAGCCAAGAACATTAGAAACATCATCAAATTTTGTAATAGTCTTCTCTTTCTTTTGATGCACAAATCTTTCTCCTTTTTAGAAATTTTATTTCTATACCTCTTGCACATAGTATTCCACCTCCAAAATCTACTCAAGTCTATTAGACTTCTCCAAGGAACCTACCACTTCGATACCAATTGTTGGCCGCATGGTTGTCATTACACCAAAAGATCAACCTATTAATGCTTGATACAACTTCCAAAGTTAACCGATCCATGGGAGGCAATTAGTCCATGTCACAAATCCTAAGGGGAGCACTGACCATTTTCCAACACCCCTTAATATCTACCATTTTAAAAAAAAATTAGTACCTTATAAACTAGACTTGAAGCACTACAAACATGGTTTTTATTACATCTTAAAATTTTGAGTGTAACTATCCTCAATTTCTCATCCAAGGTCAATATTTCCTTATTTAAAAAAAAGGTGGCCACTTAAGACCCCCTTTTGGTCCCTCATCTTTTTACACTTACCCATGAAGTAAAATTACTATTTAAGTACATAGTTTGTTAGAGTTTCTTATTCATCCAATGTGACATCCAAGAGCATGAGCATACAATGTTGTAGGTAAGGTACTAAGTCCCTAGTGGGTGTAGATAGGAACAATGAGGGGGAAGGAATGGTGCCCATAGTGTATAAGGAATATGCGATAATAATATGGTTATGATATCTTAAGACACCAAATCCCTTCAAATTTAAGGATGTAACCATGAAAGTGCAAAGAATATAGAACGAAAGTATGTTGCCCCTATTAAACATTATGTCTATAATTCTTAGTTTTTCTACATCTATGACTAAAGCATTGAATTATATTTTCCTTACATGTTGGCTTGCTACTCGAGGTTTCACATTAAGCATGAGAAGGGATCAACATCCTCATTAGAAACTCATGCATTGAACTATTAACTAAATAAAATAACTACTTGTGCAAACTTACAATAAAGTATTCATAAGGATATATATATATATATATAAGCTTTTAGTTATAAAGAAAGGGATTCTCATTCACTATGATTGTAGTCTATTTCAATTCAATTAAGGCTAAGAAAATTACTTAGTATCAATAAGAGAGCTATTTGACACTATTAAGAGGTAGGGTTTTATAGGCACTATACCCCCAACACTTAAACCCATGTCTAGTTCACCCCTAGCATACAAATTACAACACCCTTTGTACATTTTTAAATTATCATTTACAAAGGAAACTATCACCTACAAAACCATGCATGCAAATTCAAATTTCTTTGTAACAACACTAGTATGGAGCTTTGTGTATTTTAACAACACTATTTTGGATCTTAGATCAATAATTGCATCACCCTTTGTGTATTTTAACAACACTAGTCTAGATCTTATATTGATAATTGTAACATCCTTTGTGCATTTTATAATTATCACAAAAATCAAATTGGATCCTCTCTATTAGTTAATTAATTTTAATTTTATGTTGGGCCTTTGGTTTATTAAAGGTAAAGTCTAGAGGTTTAGTTCATTCTTGTGATCATGTTTTTATCTAATAGGTTCAAACTTGAATTACATAATGTATAGTTATTTTCTATTGCTCACCTAATTAGTCTATCTTCTTTGTGTTTTTTCTTACGTCAAGACTAATGATATTTATGCCTCATAAGAGATATAATTTCATGAAAAAGAGATAATTTCTCTAAGGTGAACCTTTAGAAATTGTTTTAAAAAGTTGGAAAACAACAAGCAAGATTCCTCAAATGATGTATGTAGATTCAATATCCCTTTGAGAACACATCAAATCCAAGTGTTTCACTAATAATTTCATTTTTAATGCTCTAGAATTTGAGAAGATTCTTGCATGTGTGGTGATACAAAATATTTAGGAAGTTAAATATCTTAGAATACTAGCACATACCATTAAATTTTGTAAAATGTGAACTTACTTGGCTCATAGAGGGAAACTGAAGGGTGCCAATTAACCAAAATTAGAATTAGCAATTTTAGAACCACAAAAATAACCCTAGTTGGATCAACATTCAAATTTGGACATGGCTAAAAAATATATGGAGGTGAGTATAGGTGAATATGATAAATGTAAAGATAAGACAAATGCATAGAAGTATGTGTATATAAGAAAAAATTAAAGTCTATATAAAGGAATAAAGGCTATGGGAATGGACCTAGCATTATATAAGATTAGATCATTTATATATATATATAACATACTTTGTTTGTGATAGGAAAATGAAGGGTGTTGGTCAACCACAATTTGAATTTGAAATTTTGAAATGAAAGGGTCAAGTTTGTGAACACAAAAATGACCCTAGTTGAATAAACAATCAAATCCATGTGGCTAACCAATAAGTGAAGGTAGGTATAAGTGGATGTGATAAATGTGAAGATAAGGTAGATGCATAAAATTATATGCATATGAGGATAAAGTAACGTCTAAATGGCATAGATATATCTCTATATATGAAGAGATAAAAGCTATGAGAATGAAACTCTATGAAGATAAAGTAAGGTCTAAATGACATATTGATGTTTCTATATATGAAGAGATAAATGTTATGAGAATGAAACTAACTTCACATAAGATTATTCCATTCATCAATATATATGGATATCAAAATATTTCTTCAAAATAAACATAAAACTAAATAGAAAAAACATTAATATTGAAATATTAATACCATTACAATTTTAAATTTTAAACCTAAGTACATTAAAATTAAGATATTTTTTGTGGGTGGAAGGGGGGGTGATTCCCCCACAACTGAGGGCAGGGGGGTTGGCAACTATCATAGGAGAGAAGGGGGCTATGGGGTCTACTTGAGTGGAAAGTTAGAGGTGGCTGGGAGTTTCTTTGCTAGCTTGATGGGACAATTGACTGGGTTGTGTCCACGTTGGATGTTGAGGTTGGCATCACCTCCCACATACCATAGTAATTTCTAATTATGGTAAGGAAAGATGATGGAGATTTTTATTAGCACAAAGGATTAGCACACAAGTTTTGAGTCCTTTCATGGGATTTATTTTTCATCCTTTGATGTTTAAGTGATAGTCAAGCATGATTTCTAGGTTTGCATCCAGGTCATTTGTACACAATAGGACTTCATTTTATTGTTGGGATAGTTGGGGGCTACACATTAAGTTCTTTGGTGGCAATATACATTTTTCATCAATTTAGAATCCTTTGCATTTGCATTTGGTTTGTAGAAAATGGTGGAGAGGGTGGCGGAAAGGTCCGGGTTCATTGTAGTAATGTCTTAATAGAGTCACTGGTGGGCTTGGGTGTGTCAATACATTTGGATTGCAAGCTCCAACAAGGTTCTTTTTGGAAGATAACCAATTAAAGACTAAAGTAAATTTTGTGCAACATCAATTACCTCATGGTGATGGCAGTGAAGATGGTGCTTGGGAAAGGTCACTTGGCTTATAGTGAAACACTGCGGGTTAACACACACATTTTGTCTCACTTCTTGGTTTCATTGTTAGATATGTGTATGGTGAAGGAGAAGGAAAGGGCTCTAATGCATGGTCTTTTCAAGGAGTTACAGAAGCGATCAGAAAAAATTATTTAGGTGGTGATTCCTAGTACAGGTATCCCTCACCCGAGTGATTTGACGTTGGTAAAGGTCCCTGTTGAAGTGGTGAAGTATTACCCTTTCTTGTTGGAACTAAAAGGAATACCTTTTTTGTATCATAAGCAAATGACAACGATGGTAGTTGGTCTCTTGAAGAAAGTCCTAAGGATAGAGGTTATGGATGGGTTCAACTAGGTCCCAGAATTTGAGGCATTTTCCAAAGCAAATAGGTTTGAGTAAGTCCATCAACATACATTTGTAGCTAGTGAATGGTGGTTTTTTTTGTCTTTCTTTGGTGTACATGTTAGTGTTGTGAATTTTGTTGGTCTGTGGGGTAGAATGAAATGGTAACAAAATTGTATACGTGCAATGCCTTTAAAAATGTAGTGTAATGGTGTATAGTTGGAATGGTTTGGGATGGTCTATGTCAGGGGATGGGGCTGTCAACCAATGTTTAGGTTATTTTGGGGTGGTTGTGATTGTGAATGCACTGTAAAATATGTTTCCCAAGTGACCATGAATGTAATCTCTTTCTTGATAAATTAATACAAAAACTCTATCTTGAATACAAAAAAAAAAAATGAATGTAATATTTTTTTCCAATGAGAAGATTTGAACTCAGCACCATATAAATTCCTACTACAATTTTTCTCCATTAAACCAAACACCCTTCAACACTATAGATAATTTTCAATAGGGCAATTTTTTTTTAGTCCTTAAGTATGACTTCATAAATCACGTGTTCAAAAGAAAAACCAAAACTGGATTGGTGGGAATGTGTGTGCCACTTTACCCAAACTAAAAAAAAATAAAACACTACTCAAAAATCAAACCAATATTAGTCAATCAGACAGCCTTAAAAATATCGAGTGACCCCACATGAAAACGACAGTGAAGAATTTGCTCATCTGCATAAATATTTCATTGAACCATAGCTCTTTTGTAATCTTGATGATTGTCACTTGAGTTTTTGTACACACAATAAAGTATAATTTGTGTTGCACCAAGCAATTCCCCCAATCCATTTGGAGGCTTCATTATAACAAATATTCTTGATTTTATTAACTTGTTGAAAAACACTAAATCAGTGTTTCCAAAATAATTTTTTTGTCTTGAAATCCATAATTATTTGCATAAGTTTGTCTTTCAAATTCATGAAAGAACACGAATAAGTGTTGAGGAATTTTTTTTTAAGTTCTTAGATTTTGTATAAATATTTTTTTATTAGTGTTTTGGATTTTTTTCTAATTCATTTTTGTTATCTAGTTTATTACATTTTGATGATGGATCACAGAATTTGATCTCAAATATTGATGAAAAAAAATTATGCAATCAAATTTAAAACTTTCAAAAAAATTGATATTATGAACTATGAAAATTCAATACTTCAAATATAAAAGAAGTTTACTACCACAAATATATCTATGCCCAAAATGACATAGATAAACTAGGTGAAAGGAAGAAGGGCATAAACTCCACACTTCTTGTCTGAACTACCAATTTCTATGATATAAAAATGAGCACATAGACAATCTAAATGTTAGGGAATATTTTATTGGACATCATTATAACATGAAAATAAAAATATAAACAGTTTAAAGTTTAGGACGATTTTGTTGCACATCATAAAAACTATTAGTTATTGTTGAGTAAGTAAATTCTCGAGAACTATTTGTAGTAAAAGAGATTTGTAGGGTTTATTACAGAGCTTTATGGATACGTTTTGTGGGGTTTATTGAATAAATTTATAGTTTGGAAGTATATGATAAATATTCCATTCTCAAACTTCTTCATTTTTTATTAGCTAATTCTATTTGATTTGAATGATGACCTTGGAATTCGTGGCATTATGCAATATTAAAATGAAAATATTGATCCATCAATAAAGTGGTGGAACATAACTTTGAGTTCTATTATAGCTAATTTATCATATATCTTTCACAGTAGCTAGGTGAGTTCTCAACAAAGAGACTGTCCAATTTCAATCCCTTGACCACCATTTGGAAGCCAACAAGGTCACCAACAAGTGTTTAAATATCAGGTTTTAGTGCAAGATTAAGCACTTTTGTTACTGCCGTGGACCACACTTAAAAAAAAATTAATATCCAATAAAACAGCACAAATGATAAATGTCCAAAAGGAATTCATAGGGTTGAGCCAAAATACATTATCCAGGTTCGATCCGTGGACCGCCTTTTGCAAGCCAACAAGGTCACCAACTGATTGAATTTCATGTCACCACATCAACAAGACATCAAATCTCTACTTTATTCCATCTTATAGTGCTTATATACTAAATTTCAGTCAAAGAATATGCTCTTATGTTACTTTCTACTCAGCTAATGGTCTGAAGCAACGTACATGATGACTACGACAACCACTCCAATGGTTCCAACAAAAAAAATCCTTTATGTACCATGAAAACCCCAAACACTACAACAATTACGGAAAATGAAGCCACAACTCCAATGAACACACTCTAAATTTCCATCTATCATTTTCAAACAAAACACAAACAATTTCTATCATTCTAGATAATTTTTTCTAATACAAAAATATTTTGAATTAAATAATACTTTAAGCTTTGACTATCTTACCTGACATTTTGAAGGAGCATACACCTAATGCAGACAGACATAAAGAGTCTCCAGAATCAAGCCACATCCATTAACAAACGAGATGAAAAGGCTATCACAGGTGACTAATGGATGGCCATACAATGTGCAAACAAGACAATTGAATAGAGCAGCCATGTATGGAATGCCCGAGTATTCCTCTGTCGATCCCCTCCTTGCTAGAAAATTGAATGCTCTTGAGTCTCCTGCTCTCTCGTCAACCTCCTATTTCACCTACTCGTCAGGAGCCCCCAATTTCAATGGTAGTTTTTGGGATCTTCATCCTTGCTACTCTTGACAACCACTGAAGTAAATGTGGTAGCTCATTTTGAATTCCCATTGAATGCTGGTAGGTAATTTCGAAATTGAGAGGGAATGAGTTGAAAGACAAAAAGGAATGAAGGCAGTTTTATTCTATCAGTTGGAAGAAGAAGTTTTTTGTGCAGCAGTAGATTGTAGATAGAGAATGTTTTCCTGTGTGAGCATCTAAAAGCTCCTAAATAGCAGTAGCTGATTGTTCTGTGTGTGAGTAGAGATTGCTCCTGAAGAGCTCTACGTAGCTCTTGTCAGTTAGCCCCTAAGAGCTCCTAAAGTTAGCTAAAGTTGGCTGAGTAGTTGTTTTCTCCCAATAGATTGTGATTCATAGCTTAGAATTTTATTTTTTAGTATTTTATGTTTAGTCTTTCTTGTTCTGATCATTTCCAACATAGTTAATCAAAAGGAAAATATTGCATACCTAGATTTGTCTCCTTGCATTTTTGTTTATTCCACATTTGAGTATTCCCCTATTTGTGATTGGGGAAACAAAGCAGCAACTCTGTGTTTTTTGTGCAATCAAAAATTTAGACATAGTATTAGAGCCATATTCCCCATTTCCTTGTGAGTTAGGGCATTTGTTTTCTTAAGGTATTGAGGTTTTACTATGCCAAGGAACATTTTTGGAGATGAAGGAAAAGAGCTAGCGGCTGACCACCATCCTTTAATGGACAAAACTATGATGTTTGGGCGAAGAAGATGAAGACCATAATGGTCACCAATGATTTATGGGAGTTTGTGGTAAATGGATTCAATGATGTAACTAGCCTAACAACATATGTTGTGCTCACAAACAACCAAAAGAACTAGCTGAAGGAGTTAAGGAGGAAGGATGCTAAAGCTTTGAGTCTGATCAAAGCAACCTTGACAAAGGCCATGTTTCCCAAAACAGCAGCAGCTAACTATGCAAAGGAAGCTTAGGAAATCCTCCAAACTTGTTACAAAGGAACTGACAAGGTCAAATTGGTGAAGCTCTAGATGCTTCAAAGAGAGTTTGAGACTCTTGAAATGAAGGACAATGATTCCATCTCAGTTTTCCACACAAGACTCTCTGATTTGATAAACTAGTTGAGAGTGAATACTGAGATCATTGATGATTAGAGGATTGTGGAGAAAATCCTTAGGAGCTTACCCATGAAGTTTGATGCAGTGGTGATTGCCATTGAAGAGGCAAAGGATATCACAACATTGTATGTTGATGAGTTGATGGGTTCTCTGCAAACCCATGAGCAGCACCTAAATAGGTCTACAAGTTCATCCCAAGAGCAAGTTTTTAAAGCTCAGTCAAATGCAAGAGGAAGGGGGAGAGGAACAAATAGCTCTAGATGTGGTAATGTTGGAGAAGAAATCTTGGCACAAGCAAACAACTAAGAGGGAGTGAGCAGCTCTCAAACCAACTCTCAAAGAGGCAAGAAGAACAGTAGTTCGAGTCTGAAGAATGACAAGAGTAATGCCAAATGCTACTACTATCATAAGTTCGGGCATTATGTGAGTGAATGCTGGACCAAGTAGAGAGATTAGTCAAAAAAAAAATGTGAATGTGGCTAAAGGAAACCAGTCCATAGCCTTCATCATGTGCAACATTGGTGAAGAAGGCAGCCCCAAAGTCCGGTATTTGGATAGTGGTGCGGCAACCATATGAGTGGTAATGAAAGTTTTTTTTTCTTTCATTGATAAAAATGTAAAGTCTGAAATAAGAATGGGGAACAATGGAGTAGTTCCTATTGTTGGAAGGGGATCCATTATGATCTACAACAAGCAAGGTGAGAAGGAGATACATAATGCATTTCTTGCTCCTGGGTTAACGCATAACCTCATG
>VDFB02163419.1:0-27659 GCA_007258455.2 Sequoia sempervirens
GAAATTCGCACTTGAATGAAGGAATGAATCAAACTTGCTTGATGTGTAAATGAACAAATGATCTTCTATATATACACAATGATAGAGAGATCACACCCCTTCAAGAGATAGGTCGGCCACCATACAAAACATAATTACAAGGATAGGAGTTCGGCCTCCAATAACAAATGCCTTTTCTATTTATGATGCAACCAATAGAGAGAAAGTCGGCACACATAGAAACTAGTGCCAATCAAATTAAATCGCACCTCTTTATGGATAGAGGACTCTATAAATTAAACAGCTCTCTAGCTATTATTTAATTTATTTAATCAACAATAATAGGCTAGAAGAATGCAACTAAAGCTACATGTTATCATCAACATTCCAATGCTATTATTACCTTTATAAAAATCATTTAATTATTTAAAGGACATCATGCTACACACCAACGTAAAATAAATATCAACAATACACTCACACAAAACCACTATAATAAAATGCAAAAATGACAAAGGTCAAAGATGCACAATACCACTAAACAAAAGATAGGTTGAAAAAATTGGGATAGGGTGACTTCCTTGTCATCTCTATTTCAACTTCATGCCTGTTGGGTTAAATTGATGCTCGCCCTATCCTGCCAAAATAGGTGGAATCGAGACTTTGTTCCTGCAATTCCCGTATACAAACAAGGTTGTGTACAACATGTATATATATATAATCAAAAATATCATATCGTGAGAAGGAATTGTAGAATAGCAGGGCACTCATAAACGAGTGGTGCTACATTGTCCTCTCACCAAAATTATACTAACAATTACAACATTAAATATAAAGTAACATTGCTAAACTAAACTGATCACATTGTATCATCATAAAATAATTATTAATCCACTACATCGCAATATACTACTGAAATCAAATTAAACATCACCAAACCATAATGTAACCATAATGTCAAATCATAATATCCATGTCATCAAATAAAGTAGCATTCTAAACTACCCAATCCACCAATCCAAACAATAACAGTAACTATCAAAGTCTCAAAGTATCAAACAAAACCAAAGAAAAATAATAAGTCCAAATAGCAACATGAGGGGTATTACAAGGGAGGTGTTAGGAATTGTAGTGCACGACATAAAAGAATAAAATAAACAATAAGTTATTATGTTAATGTTAATTTATTAAATGCTAGTTTTTAGTTAGTTAATTTTTGGGTAGTTAGAAGTTGAATGGCTTTATAAAGCCATAGTGTGTAATCATTTGCATGTTGATGAATGAAGAATTTACAAGTTTGAGTTGATGGCTCTCTCTTGTCACCATTTAACAATCACATCCCACTAAATCTCATTTTTATTAATTTATTAACAATTAAATTATATTATAAAATTATAAAAAAATATATTCCAATAATTTTTATTTTAAAAAAGACATGTACATAAACTAAAAAACTATATTTCATTGATGTATATAATTTCAAATTTAAAACATATATGTAACTTTCTAGTGATTCAAAAAGGTAGATTAGTGATAGTGATTTATCTTATAAAAGTAGGACACACATTTGAACTTTAACCCAACTATTTATGGTGTTGTAAGAGGTGTAAGAAAGCATCTATGGTGATGTGTAAAAAGTTGGTAGTCCTTTTAAAACTTGGAGAGTTATCATTTTTTCTTTTAGTGGGTTGCTTTTCTCCTCTAATGAAGTTAGGTTTCCAAGTTCATGAGAAAATTATTTGAGCTTTTAACAATATGATTATAACTCTTAAATACATGTGATGAGGTATATGTTTTATATAGACTACTGAGCTCATAGTTAAAATTTATTTTATTGTAAAAAGTTTATTGTTACTTTTATTTTACTTCGTTATAAATTGGAGGCTTGTGGTAACTTGGTTTGTATGAGATGGTATGATAAGTTGTAGGCTCATAAGTGTTGGTCATAAGTGTTGGATTTACAGGAAAAATGTGTTCAATATTATATTTTTGTTTGTGAAGATTAATACATAATTGGTCCTCTCTTTTTAGTTGGAGATTTATTTTTGAAAGAATTTCTTCACATAAATCTAATCTTGTGGTTATTTCTATGGTTTGTAATTTTATTTAATTTCTATTTCTATTAACATATTTGGTTGAATGCATATATAGTAAAATCTAATAAAGTTTATGCTATTACTACAATGGTTTCACTCTATTTTTTAATGAACAATGTAGTAGATTATTATTTTAATTTTTACTATTGCATTATATTAAAAAAAAGTGTTTTTTGATTTTGCATTATATGTCAAACAAATAACTTAAACTATAAATCTTAAACTATAAATCATATGAATCATTTATGCTTGAAAATGTCTTTCCTAAGACTAAATGGTGTAGTTTGACTCTAGCAAGTATTATATTGTATACAACTAGGTTGATGGTAGCTAATTTTAGGAAGATCTATAAATCTATCCAGCTAAATTTGACCTTAGATATAGTCATATGTTTTCTACTAACTATTTCATTATTTTGTGTTAAATTTTTCACTATAAAAATAGGTTTACAATATCAATGTCTACATCTTCCAACACGGTCTATTTAGACACTTGACAACTCTTGATGTATTGTGCTATTTAGATTGAACTAGAAAATGAGTTTTCTACTCAACCATTACCTTTGAATGTAAATTTAATGGCTTAAATTTTTGAAATGACAATCTAGAGTGGCATAAGAATGATCGAATAATGACACTAAAGTAGATCTCTTTTTATAGTTATTAAGATCCAATGAGTTTTATAAGTTCTATATATTTCAATTTAATCAATGGGTCATTTATTTAAGGCTATCATTTATTGAGAGATAATCTATGAACATATAAAATTCCATGGGTAAATGAACTCTAGGGTAGTTAACTTGGCTAATGATATTAAATCTCCATCTGGTGCATATATTATAATCATTGCAATCTATGAAACCAAATCTCTTTAGATTATGTTTGACTAATATGATTTTAGAATATCTTTAATTTTTACTTTTTCACTTAAATTTGAATGTCACACTTATTTAAATTCGACATCCTTATGCATGAAGTTATTAGGAGGAAGTAATGAATCCAAATAAATGGGAGAGTTTGAGAATTTTTTGGTTCTAGTATAATCAATGGAAGGTCTACACATGGGCTTAGGCTACTTACTTGGATTTGTCAACATAGTATAGCTTTCCATGTGATGCATTTGGTAGTCGCAAGCCCAAAGATTTATTAATGTGGTATGCTCTCATGTGTGGTGGCATATATGCATCTTTTGGATGGAGCTTGTATGGATACCTTGTGTTGAGCCCAACTCATAGAATATCTTGATTTATTACACATAAAAAGGCCTTAGTGGATAAGTCTTACTAGTGTGCACTTTGGATATATGCAATGTGAAAGGAAACATGATACATAAAAATATTCCCTAAGGTAATCTTAAAGGAGAATATTGTGTAAACTTGAAGTTATTTACAATTATAGAAAAGGGAAGCTCATATAATTCATAAACATGGTCATACCGAAACATAGGTGTACATGCCAAAAAAAAGTTTCTAAGAGAAAAAATCCACACTTCATAGTAGGCCCTATATTATTTAATAATTTAAATGCAATTAAAGTACATTTTCACATCAAGCCTTTACAAGAGACATTGGGTAATACGTTTCACAGCGATGAGATACGCTTGCTACAAGAAAGTTATGTGAATCCTTGAAATTACTACAAAACAATACATTAGACACTAACATCATATCCATCACCAATCGTATCCTCAGTCTTACAGTTCATGAGCTTATGCATCTCATTAGCAAAAGCTTGTAAATTTAAGGTCGAAGATCCTCCTTCTCCGACAGATCGTTTAGCCAATCCCTGAAACTTCACAGCACGTTTTCTGATCTCTGTGCCTTCGTCACTACTGAAGAGAAGTCTTACAGATTTCTCCACCTTGTCTTGACAAGGAATCGCGTCCCTGTCATGGCAAAACTGGACGCCAATGCCCAGTTCCTCAGTCACCAGCTTAGAGTTAAAATGCTGTTCTCCGAACATCGGCCATGTGACCAGCGGGACGCCCATCGAAATGCTTTCTAGAGTAGAATTCCACCCACAGTGGCTCATGAAGGCACCCACAGATGGGTGGGACAAAATGACAAGCTGTGGTGCCCAACCCCATATAACCAACCCCTTATCATTCTTCATAAATCCTTCTGGAAGGTAGGAAGCACACAATTCTTCCTTGTTTGACTCTGCAGGTTCAGATTCGTGGGAAACTTTGATGGACCAAATGAAAGGCTGATTGCTGGCCTCAAGACCCCTGGCCAGTGCCTGAGTTTGCTCTTGTGAAAGAAACGCCTGGCTTCCAAATGAAACATAGATAACCGAACACGGGCTCTTAGAATCTAGCCATTGCAACAACTTATGCTCGCTAATGTCGGGTGTTTTCCCCCTCGTATTAGGAAGACAGCCCAAAGGAGCCACCGGACCAACAGACCAAAGGGGTTTACCGTTTAATATATTTTTCCAGTGCTGAAGATAACGAGGCTCGAGCTCGTCGAACGTGTTGACGAGAGTTCCCCAGCATTTATCAATCGACTGCAACTTCCCTATTAAAAACCTTAGCCTCGGGTCGGCGCGGTCTGGCTCGAGAAATCTCTCAGGCATGTGTTCCCTGGTAAATTTCATTGCAGATGATGAAATACAATCGATTATAACACTGTCGCCCTCCTTCCGCAGCGTGTTTGTGGCTATGGAATCACAGACGGAGTGCCATACAGAGGTCCCAAAAGCCCCACATGTAGCAAAAACGACCCGAACAGTTCCAAATCTCTCGGCAGAGTGCACAGTCCAGTCGATGAACATGTCGCTGATTATACACACTGGTCGACGACTGCCTTGCTGTTCGACCCACTGTTCGAAGGGTTCTTGAAGGCTCTCGACGAGTGACATAACGGCGAGCGAAGATCCATATGGCAGAAGGTCCATACTTTCGCGTCCCTCGGCCACGCCTTCAATGGCTTTCAAAGGACTTAGGCTGACGAGCTGAATATCCAGAGCAGCGGCCTGGGGGGATTCGTCTATGAGAGCTCGTAGACGTCGCGCTATGGTGTCAGTGGTGACATAGCTAACGGCGAGAGAATGTGAAGCGAGCAATTTGGCCAAGTCTAGAGATGGGATGCAATGCCCCATTGCAGGAAACGTCACCATTACGACGTGAGGTTTTCGCAGGGTATCCATTGCCGTGGACTTACCCAAATCTAATTCCTCGCGCAGATAATAAGTTTCAGGACACCTCTAACTGAGGCATAAGAGCTTCCTTGTGTTAAAGTATTCTATGCACGAGTGTTCTTTCTTAATAAACAAATTATGTTAAATATTGTTGATCATGGTGTACAATCCCACCCTTACCACTCATACTCTGTTAACTACGTACAGATAAACCGGCGTAATACAGAAGTGTTTGCTCGATAAGACGTGCAAGGAAAAGTCGCTGAGGAAAAATCCAGAGTGGGCCAAACTTACCGCCAAAGTCAATGAGTTTTTATTAATAGAACGCAAATCTACTTCAGTGATGTGATATGGGAGGACGGATCATACTCAATTACATTACGACTGTCCAAGAATCTTTACAGAGTTGCAATTGCAATTGGATACTCTCATAATAATCAGCGCAATAGATATTTTGTACTTTAGTCAAAGCTTCTAGAATGACTAAAGCTTCTAGAATGGGTAGTTGAGCACCCTAATTTCATATGTTTTTCAAATTCTAAGTGAAAATTTTAGATCACTTTCAATTTTTTGGAGTAATTTATTTAACAAATCTCTATTCACTTGACAAGTCTTACAGGGAAATAAACAATCTTTCAAACTAAATAATATTCAACATATGGTCATAATGTATTTTTAATTTATATAAAATTTTGAAATTGGTTGTTTTTCAAATTTTACGTGAAAATTTCAAATCACTTTCAATTGTTTACAATAGTTTATTTGACAAATCCCTACTCACTTGATAAGTCCAACCGTGAAATAAACAATCTTTCAAACGAAACAATATTCAACAGATGCTCATAACACATTTTTAATTTATATATAATTTTGAAATTGATTGTTTCCAAGAAAAAGGGTACTGTAAAAAGGTTGATGATTTACTTCTACAAATATAAACAGGGAAGGTTATGTAAAATGTTTTTAGGGTCCACAATGTTCAATTACACACAATATTTAGATCAAGGTAGACACTTTAGTATAGATGGGGCATTATAAATATAATTAATATAATTAATTAGGGTGAGAAGTGTTTAAGTTTGATAATGTCGATAAAAATTAATATAATTGAATATATATTTTAAAAATTAAAATCAAAAGTGTATTGATTTTGAGTTGATATTTATTTGTTAAATATAAAGATATTAAATTTTTAAAATATATATTAATGTGAAACTATTAAAAAGTAACATATAAGTAAAATATTTATTACATTTTTCAAAGTAAATACAAAATAAAATAAGTAGATTACCAAAAAATTAGCTTTTGAAATAATAATTAAGTAAACAATTTGATAATTCTTAAATAAAAATTAAAAAATTATTTATTTATTTATGCACTAAATAAAATAATATAGTTCTAAAGTAAAATATAATAACTCTTAGTATTGTATTTACTATATTTCTATGCATTTTTCATATAGATGTTTTTAAAATATCTATACTAGTTAAAATGATGATAAATATGGGAAAATGCAATAATGATATATTTAATATATTAAATTTTAATTTTTAAAAATTAAAGAGAAAATATAAATTTCATAAATTTTGTTTTTATTGTTTCTTTTATATTTTTATTTTTTAGATAATTTAGTTAGTTTTTTATCTGGCCCTCCACCCACATAAGTATACTCTTGTAGATCTAGTATATTACTTTACAATATTTGAGAGATAGCTAAGAAAACAAAATGGTTCTCTAAACAAACACTAGCAAAAAAGAAAAAAATCTTTAGAAAGTATTGCACTACCAGGCAAAATACTACCAACTTGCTATAGCTCAACAAAGACTAACCAAATTCAAAGGAACTTCCTCTGGTCTGGTACTAAGGAAAAGAAGAAATTTGCTTTGGTTAAATGGGATAAAGTCTGTCAACCTAAACATTGTGGTGGGCTTGAGATTAGGACTATCTTTAATACCAATAAAGCTTTAATGGCCAAAGTGGCCTGGGACCAACTGAGGAATAGAAAAGATTGGTGCAAGATAATGAATGCTAAATATCTTCAAAATAGACCTTTGATTGATTGCCTTTCAGAGGTTCATCCTTCGGGTTCGCTGGCTTGGAACGGTATTTGCAGCTTGCAAGGTCTTCTGAGGAATGGGATAAAGTGGAAGAATGGTAATGGTAATAAAATCAGATTCTAGGAGGACCCTTGGCTTCTTGATTCCCCTCTGGAAAACTCTGAATTTAGATTTCTCATGAGATTGGCTCAAAGATTCTTTGGTGTTTATATTAGTGATTACCTCCTTGGCCCTCATGGTGCTAGGAAATGGAATGATTTGGCCCTATGCTGCCCTTTATCCCCTAATCTGAGCCTCCTTTCCAAGACTTTGTATGAGTCGCTCTCCCTTACTAGAATTCCTTCAACCAACACGGGGGATGAGTTCTTCTGGACTCACAACAAGCAAGGAGATCTTTTAGTTAAATCAACTTACAATTTGCTGACAGACTAGGGTGTTGTTATTGATCTTTGGAAGAGGGTCTGGAATCGACACATGATCTCGAATGTTAACTTCTTTTGATGGATTTCTTGCCATAATAGGATCCTGACTGAGGAAAAGGGGATTTTAGATTCCCAACAGATGTTTCTTATTCAAGTGAAATGAAGAATCAGTGGACCACTTATTGTTACACTATGCATTGTTGTTGATGTGTGGTAGAAGGCTATAGAACGTTTGGGAATTCAATCAAGACTATGTGTTAGGATATTAGATCCTTTATTTTGAGCTAGAATGGACCCTACATCCACCCTTTGCCTTGTGAAATTCGGAACCAGGTTCCCCCCATTATCTTCTGGTGCTTATGGAAAGAGAGAAACAATAGGAGGGTGATTCCACAATACTACTGGTTTACAATTTTTTGGCCAAATTGGACACTCAACTAATTTTTTCTAACTAAATCTTCACTTTCGGACACCTATAGCGGCTAAACCGCAAGGAATTTGAAGATGATACAAAGTAGTGATTTGTGACATTTTGTTTGTAGATTCTAAATATATTTTCAATTTTTTGGAATCCGGATTGCACTTCTTTTTCTATCTCATTCAAAACTAGTTTTGAGTAAACATTTTAAGGAGTGACACTCAGGTATAACACATAACTTCTTTTTCCGCAAAGGATAAAATTCTATTTTTTTGAATTTTTATTTTGTAACTATGATATCTAGATGCTTCCAATTCATTTTCATGGTGTTTTATTGATTTTCTTTAATCAAGTTTCAAATTCAAATAATTACAATTCAGGACATAAGCAGTTATAACTTGCTAACTTTGTTGGATCAAGGACTTTATTTGGTCCACTCATATTTTCAATTTTTTTTATAATCTACTATTTTTCCACATGTGCAGAACAAAGAGCTTGATTTTGGTGAAAAACCTACATTCACAAGAAATAAAAAAATAAATATAATAATAAAATTAAATTTATTTAAAATTATACTTTTTGGGAAGCTTATAATAGGGAATACATACTTACAAAAAATTAAAAATGAATTCATTTGATTCCCCAAAGGTAAATCAAAAGTGGTTTTATCAACATTTTGATAGGTGTAAAGGGAGACCTTGTTATAGGTATGGTTTAAAACTAGCAGGGTTCTATCCAAGGGGGCTTGGTCTAAGGTGGTTTGATCAAACCCTCTTCAATTGGAATTCTTTAAATGGAACTTTTCAAGGCTTAAATCATTATATTTTCTAAGAATATGTGATTTTAGCAAAAATTAAGATCTCCCAGAAAGTGTAAACCACTATTGTGGTAGCACCCGAGATTTTTAGGAACATTGAGATGAGTCTGAAGGAGGTTTCTGGTATTGGTTCTCGGCTCATTGCGGAAAAAATTTTGCTCTTCAATGAAAAAACCCTAGATAAAGGTCCGACTGAGAGGGAAATTGTTATGGCCAAAGCTTGGCATCAGAACCTGGATGCAAGCTCTTATGACAACTCCAAATCCCTGGCTAGAAGAGACACTAAATGGAAGCCTCCGGGTAGTGGTTGGTATAAACTCAATTTTGATGGGGCTGCTAAAGGGAACCCGAGCAGAGCTAGCATAGGAGGTATTGTCAGATATTGCAAAGGAAATTTTGTGGTTGGTTACTCTGGGGGGATTGGTATCCATTCCTCTATGATTGTAGAAGCTAGAGCATTGCTTAAGGGCTTACAGTTGCTGGTCTTTATGGGGATTGAAAACCTTCATATCGAAGGTGATTCTAAGTCTATTATTGATGTGGTTAACTTTGGAAGATTACTAGGTTGGAGTACCAAAGACATTCTATTAGACATAAGGCTCTTCATGTCTAAGTTGAATTTAAAGATTGCTACCCACATTTATCGGGAGGGAAATCAAGTGGCTGATGCCTTAGCCAACTTTGGTACACATTGGAAATTCTCTAAATGCTAGCGTGTTTTGGGGAACCTTCCTCTTGACATCAAAGACCTAATCCTGGAGGAGCAAAGCCCTTATTTGATTCATGATGATAACTAATCAAGCACTTTTTTGGATTTCTTAGGGGGTCCACATGCTTGTCTTATGGGCTATGTGGATGTGGGTGTATGTTGAGGTGGCCTACAAGTGGCATAATTTGAATGTGGAGGGGGAGCCCATTTTTAAAAGGGACATCATGAGGAATTATGGAGGGTACTTGGTGATTAAGGCCAAGTTGGGTCGTACCTTACATAATCTTCGTTTGGGGATTGTTATAAGCCATCATATTTTCAATTTTTCTAATTTTAATATTGATGTGACTAATAATTATGAAATCAAGCTCCTTATTGGTACTATCCCTTCCGCTATTTTGTCTCCACTTCTAAAAGTTTTCTCCTTAGGTGTTTCTAAATTTGGTAGGCTGTGGCCATCTTGCCTTGGTTTCTGTGCAAAAATAATGTGGAAGGAAAACCTTCCATTCCTATCATGTCTTGCTTACCTAGCTGCAAGTGCTTGGAGATCCTCATTTATGATTTCACTAAGATTGCTTCTAGGGAATTATTTCCTCAAACGTGTAACTTGTATAGTGCTTTGATTACCCAAGGTTCCTTCATTTGGCTTAAAATCCTAAAAGTGTGAGTGAAATTTCACCTTACCATTTTCTTTAACCTTGTGCTTTCTTTGGTTTTCTAGTTTTTTCGTGTGTAGAGTGACATTATGAGTGGTGATAGGGTGCAAACGAATCCCGAAAAATGTGGTGAAATTCACAAGGATCCTTTGGTGTGGAACATATGTGTTGAGGGTGGTCTGGTGCCCCTAATGGAGAGTTTGGTGGGCCACGACCCTATTTTTTCGCATAGTTTGTTAACTCTTGGAAAGATCATCACGTGTCTCTAGGCGGTATCTCCTTTGAAGTAAATGAGAATTCAATTGTGTAGGTGACGTGGCTTCTGTGTTCTGGTATGAAGCATACGAAGCATACAAAAGCCCAAGACAATGAAAGTATGAACACATTCTTTGTGGGGAACAAAAAGTCAGTTCGTAACTAGTTGGGGTTTGAGAGAGAGGCTCTTCCGCGGCCTTGGAACCAAGTCTGCCTCACCCTGATGAAGTACGTGACTCTGGAAGGTAGATGCAAAACCTATTACTTCTACCATTTCCCTCTTTTAAATCACCTCAGGAATGAGATTATGTTAAGCTTTCCTTTCTTCCTTCTGATGGATTTAGAGAGTTCTATTGAAAAATGCATTGAGGCTGTTGGCCTGAATCTTGATGATACTCTTCCCCTGCCGCTTCACCAAGGCCTCATTTTTAAGGCTCTACCACTTACATCTTGTGTTATTCCCACCCAAACCCATTTCTGCAATCCGCATTGAGGAAATTGAGCCTCCTGCTATGACCAACATTTCCCCAGTTGAGTCCAAAGGTCCCATCAGAAAATCCCATCCGATCTCTGTGCATAAACCTGTTGCCAAAAAGCTTAAGGGAAATGTGGGTGTTGCCCAGACTAGTGTTTTGGATAGTCTCTATGAGCTCAAGTCGACCCCTACCAAGACTATTTGCAAACCCACCCCAAAAAAGAAAGGTAAGGAGGAAGCAAAGGGTTTGATGGAGCCTCCGACCAGGGACAACATAGGTAAAAATGTGGTGGGTAAGGATTCTAAGGGGGATACGGTGGTTACGGCTACGGTGGTGTCTAGTGGTGATACCATCATTAGGAGATCTGGTAGATTGGCCAAGAATAACAAGAAAGTATAGGTAAATGACTTGGATTCGGAAGAGGAGCAGTCTAACAACAAAGAGAGAAAGGATGAGGAGGAGTCCAGGGATGAGGAGGAGTATGAACATTAGAGGACCCCACTCTTTTCCTAATACTAACAAAGTGCAGAAGGAGAACTTGACATCTCAGTCTTCAGACTCATTGGACATGGAGCATGTTGATACTATAAATACCTCTGATTATGGGGAGGAGCTCTGTGTGCTACAAGAAGGGATGGAGAAGTTGGACAAAAAATTCTATGGCTTGACCTGTTTCATTGTTAAGTTGGTCAATTGTGTTACCAACACCCTATCAGTGATTATAAAGGATGAAATGGACAAGAAGAATGTTGATTATGACCATGAATGGGTTGGGGATGATGTTGTTAATCTCCTGTCGAAGAACTAGGAAAATCCCAACTAGTCTATTGTTAGTCCATTTTTATTTGTTTGTTGTTGGTCTGACGTGTTAGTTTTTGGCTTAGGCTTTTGATGTTTTTTGGTCTTGAACTTTATTGGCCCTTGTAGCTCTCTGTGTAATGGGTACAACACCCTATAAATGCATATAAACTATGAAAAAAAACTTCAAGAGTGTCATGCTTAGATAATTCTCTATTAATCTCAATTCATTCAATTATAAGTAATATATCATTTGTATCATTTGATAGAATAGCATTATTCTTTCATAGTTGATCTATCTTATGCTTTAATAGAAGTTCCTAGATCCTGGGTGGCTACAATCTTCAGCCAAATCTTACATGGTATAGAGTATTCTATACCAACTCCCTTACACCCAACATTATTGTGAGGAGATAGAGAGGTGATGACCTAGAGAAGGGAGGGGGAGAGAAGAGGAGAGAGAATAATAAAGAGAAAGATATAGCTAAGGAGGGATGGTGAGGTAGAAAAGGAGTGACTAAGAGACCTAGAGAGGGGAGATGTAGAGGGGTAAGGGGGAGAGAGAAGAAAATGAGACAAAACTTCACAAGGAGGGAGAGAGGGAGAGAGGGAGAGAGATGGAGAGGGAAGGAAATAAATAGAGAGGGGAGATATATAGAGGTGAGAGACCTACAATCTAGGGAGAGAGGGGTAAGAGACATAGGGGAGGGATAGTGGTGAGAGAAATAGAGGGGGGAGAGAGGTGGGTAATGAGACAAGGAGGGAGAGGTAGATAGTTAAAGAGGGAAGAAGGGAGAGACCTAGAGATTGGGAGAGAGTGGGAGGGAGAATGGAGAGAGATGAGAGAGAAATAATAATAGAGGAAAAAAAGAGAGAGGTAGGAAGGAAAGGATGGAGATGGAGGAAAGGAGGGAAGGCAAGGTAGAGAGGGATAGAGGGTGGGAGAGACCTATAGAGGGGAGAGAGAAGAGAGGGAGAGAGAAAGGGAAGTACTGGTAGAGAGTGAAGGAGGAAAAGAGGGAGTGAAAGATAAAAACTTAACTATCCATCATCAATAGTAAACCCTAAACTCTAAGCCTTAATCAAAGTGTGGGAGAGAGAGAGAGAAAGAAAGAGAATTTGGCTCTAACATTATAAAAATGGATTTCCATTTGGCTAGAGCCAAATTTAGTGCTTGCCAAATGGCTTTCCTTTGGAAATACCAACCATTTGGGTTGGATTTTGATTTACATATAATTTCATATGTTTATTTATCTTGGTTTGAAGTTCCTATTTGCTAATTTTAATCTTCTATATTATATCTTAATGGGTAATGCAATATTAAACATATACAATTTAGATTTTCATATTCTTATAAGGGTTGACATTTGTAGTATCTTTTGTTATTTTAAAAATAATCTTTATTCATATTTTTTCCAAAGCATTATAGATAATTAATTACATGATTCACTTAAAATATGATGAACTCCACCACAAAATAAACTAACAACCAACCCTTTGATACTAAGATTTTAAATTAGTATATTCACAAGAGAATTCACTCATATTATTCTCACTATAAAGAGGGAATAAGTGTACATTATAGTATAAATCTAGAGATGAATGAATACCATAAATAATAGATACACCCAAAATTACCAACATAATGGATGTTGCTTCAATATGAACACAATATGTAACATAATATAAAATTCCTAATTCCAAAAATAGGTAGATATAGTCCAAAACTTCATGGAAACATCTATTTTTAAATAGAATAGATACACTTTAAAACTTACATACATGAATCAAATGTAAATAAGTATACTGCAATGTGCATGTTGATCCATCAAACAACAAAATTCTTTGTAGTGGATGGTTGGGTGTGAAATACATACATACATTCTTCCCTACTACCAATATAGACCTAGGTGAACAACCAATTGTGTGAAGAAATCTTACTCAAGTAAAAGTGATGCTAATAAATTGATTTACGATAATAGTACATGTGACCTATGCTCATGAATGACAATACACATATAGTGGGAAAAATAGTTTCTCAAAAATATTAAAATAGTTAAAAAATACATTTCATTAAAAAATAGATTTAGATGTATTAATTGTGAGAAGCATCATACATATGGGAGTCATTACAAATATATTTCAAGTAGAAGTAACATTAGAGGATTATTACAATCTAAGAATAAATAAAAATCATAAAACAAGGAGGTTGAAATAAATGAAGAATTACTAAAAATGCTCTCTAATACAACTACCAAAATTTTAGATAGGGATCTCGCCATAAACACTAAAAAATAAAGAAATAGAGGTATCAAACATTGATGCAAACACAATTCAAAATAATAGTGATAAAAAAATGAAGTACTCAATATTGTTCATGATGTGACTACTTGAACTAAAGGAAATAGGGTTCCACCTTTTGGGAGATGGAACTTAGGGACCTATTTCATGCTTTAGTTCATTAGGAAACCAAGATCCCTCAACCAAGTGACTCAATTGAGGGAAGGGCTAGGGGTTTCCTTGGTGTGATTAATTGGGGGTTCATCATTAAATGAAGCTTCAAAGGAGAAATGCAAATATTTGTGCACAAAACCCTAGAAACTTGAGAGCATGAAAATAGATTGACAAACTGGAATAAAATAGAAAGGTACCTGAAAGAATGAAGAGGTCAACATAAGGTCTGAAAACCCTAAAAATTGTTGTTTTAAGGTGCACTGGGACTCATAAGCCAGGTAGGGTGATTTAGTCTTGCTATGGGAATCTAGACAGAATCTGTAATCTTCTGGTGACTGATCAAGATCTACAAAAAACTAGCAAAAGAGTTGTACTAGGACTCATACACTCAGTAGGGAAATTTAGTCCTGTTACTAGGGTTTGACTAATATTTTTGTAGCCTCTATTGATCTTCTGTAGCTTCCTTCTTGTCTGATCTTCAAGTCTGAAAAGTTTAAATTTTGATCTATTGGTGAGTTTCCATGAAGATGACAACTTCTTGACAACTTTGACAACTTTTTCAACTTTTCCTACAAAGGATCTTCAAGCTTTAATTCACCTAGATCTACAAACACACATCAAGAGATAAAAATGTTGTTTTGTTAGGGAATGGGGGTTTTCCTTGATCAAACCTCGTTTGAGTAATTGAACTTTGAAATGAATTGAAATAACATGAAGGAATACTGAATGAACAAATGAATGTAATAACTCACCAAACCTTGTTGAATCCTTGGAGTGTAGATCTACAACTTGTATGAATTGGATTCAATGGATGTAGATCTTGGTCATGAAAATTGATATGGCTTTGAATGCTTGAACTTGGATCACAAGTACTACATCAACATGTTAGCTCACAAACATACATGATGAATGAAGACCTTGACATGATGCTTGAATCTTCAATTGATGCTCCAAAATGTTGGATGATTTTATCTTAAATGATCTTGTGAACTCTTGATATCATAAATTTGCTCTTAGGACTTGAACACTTGAAAAATTAGATCAAACTATGTGAAATAACCTTGTATTTATACTTGTTTATGCCAATTTCTTTGAAATTGCAACACTACAAACCGAAATCAAATCTAGGATCATAAAATACCATCAAGAATTTCATTTAAAATAGGTCAAAGTAAAAGTGGGACTCATACACTAGGTTGGTTTTATGAGTCCCAGTGGCTAAAACCTGGGACACAAATTTCCAGGAGTGTTAAGTTCAATGTAACATTTGAAATTAGGGCCCCAGACCTAGGTGGGACCCATACGCACAAAGGGGCATATGAGTCCCAGATCTCTAGATCTAGAACATGTAACCTCAAACATTAAATTATGATTTTTCATTTGTTAAATTTCAAGATTATCCATATGAAAATACATTTAATTAGGCTTGTGGATGCAAAATAGGACCAAATAAGGCATAAAGAAGCCAAATTTTAGTAGGGAAGGACCAAACAATTGTGAAAATGTAAGGGGATATATTTTTCTACACTACATTTAACCCCCACTTTAGTGAGAGGGGGAACTTGCTTCAAAATCACACTAAAGTAGACAAATTTGCATCAAAAGGGGTCCAAGTGTACCAGTGCTAGTGAGATAGGATGACAATGATCAAGAGGTTTCAACAAGCCCCCATGATCAAGATCCTATGGAAAACCAACATAGACACAAAAGAAGACACATATGAATGATGTATGAATCAACAAAAAGATACAAGCATACACTGTCAAAGACATAAAAAAGAAAGAAAAAGGAAAAAGAGGGGGGATCAAGCCTTGATTGTTTGTCCAACATGATGTGGATCAAGCCTTAGCTGTTTCTCCAAAAAAATGTTTAAAAGTGGAACACAATGTCCACTATGCAAAAAAAATGCACATTGACATAAGCTAATGGAATCTGATATCCATTAGTTGATCCCCCAGAGAGGTGAGACACATACACATGCTATTAGTATGCACCCACACAAACAAGAAAGTGGCTATGTGAAAGTCATGCCTATGGTCAAATCCCATATATACTAACCATACCAAAGTTATACCTCTTAATAACTTTGATAAGGCACCACAAAATAAAACTTCAAGCTTATGAACAACATAGAAGTAAAGGTTTTTGTTTAAAGGGATCTTTTCTTAGTTCATGTAAGGTCTCTTCTTAGGGATCATCATGCCTAATCTCTCCAAGAGAGGACAAGTAAAAGGAATATCATGCTCTCTAAGGAAATCAAATCTAATGACACCACCAAGAAAAGGTCCATCACAAGAATAAAGAAAATTACACAGTGAAATATGAGTGTCGATGTATGCCCCCACTTTAAAGCGATTGCGAACACTATTTCCATAAGCAATCTAGTTTAAAGTATCTAGAAGAATACATGAGAGCTTTCTTAGAAATTCCTATGACAAGTCATATGTTCTCGAATGAAACTACATCATGAATAAGGGGGGGTTGCCCCCAAAATGCAATACTAAAGATAACTCAGTACGTCACATGCAAGCCAACTTAAGGCATGCCATCCACAACCCAAGCTTGCTCTTATATATACATGGAAGGTGGTCAACTAGCTAAAAGAGACAACGACAAGTTCCATACGAGGACAAGGCTGCCTAACCCCCTTTCCCTCACTTAGTGTAGGACAAGGATGAGCCAAGATGATTTATGAAAAACACAAAAATCAGTATCAATTAGAGGAACTAGTTGCTTCAACACAAGGAAGAGTACCACAATCCTTAAGATGTTGAATTTTATTACTCAATATCATACATTAATTAGTATAATGACCATGAACTCTATGATATGCACAAAATGAACTCTTGTAGTAAAATTTCATTCTTGTTCTTGGAGGGAGAGATATCAAATTATCTAGAAGGAGTCTCAGAAAGATACTCGCTTGATCAATAGTAGAGGATGTTCCTTTATTTTGTGACAAATATATCTCTTGCTTAGTATAAGATGTCATACTTACACAAGGCTCTTTAGATTGCAAGATTTTGTTCTCTCCTTGAAAGGAAGTTGTAAAATCTAACAAATTCCAATCATTACTAAGACATATTCTAGGAGTTCTTTGTGTGATTCATGACATTAATGTTAAGTGAAGACTTCTTTGTTTCTTTCATTTATTTTGAAGGACAATAACCAAGACCACTAGTTTCGATCAATTTAGGATGCACTAATGTTAAAGTTGGCTTAGAATAATATTTTTCAATAGTGTTGGTATTGAGTGAAGACTTGTTTGTTGCTTTCAAGGAACAATAACCAAGACCATTAGTCATTTCTTGCATGTTAGGCTCTATAGGGACATAGATACCTTGTTCTCTAGCACCACATCATTTTCCAATGTAACCAAGTTTTTTCATAAGTTCATAAACTCTTCCATAAATCTTTTTCATTTCTTTTGGATTCATTGGTTGCTCATAATCAACTTTATCAAAGTTTGTTGTATAATTTACTTCTTCTTATAAAGTGGTTGAGGTGGATGCTTTTGAATTTTTTGTTGAATCTTGTGTCAACATTACCACTTTTTATTTTCCCATTTTAGACTCTTTTTATGATATTGTATTCTCCCATGAATGTAGGTGTGAAATATAAGGAACCCCAATCATCTTACAATAATTTTGTAACTTTTTCAATGTGCTTCTCTTTATTTTTTTCTTGCATGGGTTTCACTTGTGTAGTTGGTGTCAATGTTTTTAAAGGATTTTCCTTGTCTTTTTCAAGTTGTAAAACACTATAAGGCTTAGGATTGGCTTTGATCTTACATACTTTGTTGTTGTAGATATCCTTCATTTTACAATGAAGAGTTGAAGGCACCACATGCATCTCATGAATCCATGGTCTTCCTAAAAGGAGGGTGTATGAAAGATCATGAGGCATAACATGGATCGGGGTTTGTAATCTAACTTTGTCAACTGTAATAGGTAATGTGATCACTCCAAGAAGTTGTTTCCCTACATTGTCAAATCCTCAAATCAATAAGGAATCAAGTTCAATTCTTGATTTATCTTTGCCAATCTTATCCAAAAGGGTTTTTGTTACACCCCAATTGTGTAGTTACTATTTACTATTACTACATAGGGTAAATATGAATGTAATGTGAATTTTGGAGATGAATACATTGTGCTTGCACCTTATTATCAATATTAATGTTATCTCATTTGATGATATCTCAATTGATGTTATTTCATGGGGAAATACTACATATATGTGAATGGATGGTTATTAATTATTATTCTAACTTTGGAGATGTTTTTATGTATAGTGCATATGTTGTGAACAATTAACTGTTGTGTGCATGTGTTAGTGGATGCAGGTATATGTTTCATTCCTCTAGGCGGAGGGGAAGTATAACTTAGAAGATGATCTTGGTTGAATAACTGGTAAACGTAAACTATCTGAGCATATACACACACCACATTAGAATGATTAAGTTGAGTCAATTTATGGGAAGTAGATAAGTCATCCTTAGCTGATATGTCTATATTTGAGATTCTTGTTTACTATTTCATGCATTATTTGGTGATGTTTATCTATTGAGCTTTTGAGATCTTTCTTGTACTATTACAATTATATTGACAAGTGGGATGTACATGGAATTATGTGTATATATATGCACATACATGTCAATGGGATCTAACAACATGTATATGCACATGTATAGATAAATCACACATAAACACTTATCAATATTATGGTGATTGTGAATGGATATATGTGAATTTGATGTGAACACATATATGTGTGTGTGTGTGTGTGTGTGTGTGTGTCTAGTATATACACGTATCCATATGTATATGTATATCGATACATGTGTACGTTGGTGAATGGGCATGCTCATATAGATGCATTGATATAAATATAACTACATATACACACATACATACATACATCTATGTATTTATGTATGTATGTATGCTTACATTATTGGTTGATGATATATATATATATGTAAATATATATTAATAGTTAAATAGATATACATATATATATACATGATGGTATTTAAATATATATATTTAACATATTATGTATGTTAATAGAAATTGACTATCATTTGTTTATATAGAAGTTGATTTATAAAGGTTGATTAATAGTCGATAATGACTATGATATTGGAGGTCGATAATAGTCAATATGACTATGTTCTTTGAAGTTGTATGAAGTTTCTTATGAATGTTTGTGAAACTGATTGTCACTCAGAATGTCACACCATATGACATTATATTGTGTTTGATATTGTTGTTGATATCAAAGCATAGACTTTTTCAAAGCCTTTGGTAATATCAACCTTTCCTTTTTCAACTGTTTTAAATGCTTTGGTTGACTCATCCTCTATAAAAATTGATGGATGTTTGTTGTTAAGAAATGGTAGTTGAATGTTTCTATGGGTAGTAAAATCGTGCCAAACAAGAAGGAAAGAGGGATGGATTTGGCGCCACCTTTGAAATAAAGTTGTTGTAGATGTCTATTCTTTGTGACAATTCAAATTAAACATATGCAAATTGAATAAGTCTTGTAATTGTTGTCAATGCTACAAGTCGACCTATAGGTGGTTTTGATGAGTATGAGCTTAGGAAGTTACCACCTTTTTTTTCTGAGTTTCATGTGTTGCTTTGCATGGAGATCATTGTCCATTTACATGCCTACACTATAGGCCATGAGATTGCTAGGCTGCTCTATAAATAGCTAAGCCATTTCATTAGTAAGGATGCATTCTTTCCCAAGATTACACATCTTTGCGATTCCTTATTTCTATGTTATTCCCAACCATACTTGTTTTATATTGAAAACTTGAGAAAGAGTGAGTTTTCTATTGTGTTGAGAGGAAACATTATTTGAGAGAAGTTATCAACTTGTGAGATAGAGTTATTTGTGAAATTCTTGAGAAGATAATTATCAAGCTAACTGCTATTGGATAGGGTTGCATTGTTGTCTTCTAATTGGATAAGCGATAATAGGCATGGTGATCTCTTCTTCTTTGTTATTTACTTTGAAATGATATGTTTTCTATAATTTCTTGAAATATCTTTTCCAGTGTGTGCATTAGAGAAATTAGAGTGTCTTTGAAAAGGAAATTGAAGCTTTTATGTTATTCTTATGGTGTGCTTGTAAGTACTCCATAATAGGAGTTTGGTGTATATGATAGATATTATATACTAGGCATGATTGAATACAAGAGGCACTTAAGGTACACCTAGCTAAAGTTATTGATTTAACTAGGAAAACATGTGTTACTCCTAGGATAGTTAATATAGTATGGGAGAGCCACATGCTTACCTACTTGTTATGTAGGTTTATTCCAAGTAGATTAAAATTGTGATAGGTTAATCTGGGGTGACAGAATATCCATTGAAGAAAATACCTATGCATAGTTTAAGATAGCCTTAAGTCAAATCTACCCTGAGTAGTGTATGTGATAGATGACTCTCAGTAGGAAAACTGAATGTAACACTTTGGCCAAAGTAGTGTAGATGTTGAGACTCATTATGAATTGTTTGACTACCACCAATCTTGTGGGGGACTGCATTAAGAGTCAGTGGTTGGCAGAAAATCGCTTGAGTGATGCTTCTGCTCCATAGTAGGAAATAGAAGAACCAAGATTTGAAAGGAAGGATCCTAGAACATCTTACAACTATTTGTTCTAAAGCTCATTATGCTATGCATGTAACGGTATGCATTCTTGTATTGATGTAACTTATAATTTATTGCGATGAATTGGAATCCATTTTGTACTATGTAATGCATCTTTGTTCGTATATTCTCAATAAAGAAAATAAATTTTTTATTGCAATGACTTGTTACATAGTTTATTTACTCGTAAGGTGAAAAATTCAAAAAAATTACTTCATTAAGGGTTGGTATGTTACATGTGGTATCAGAGCTACTAGGTTTAGCTATGAAACCTATGAGATCAACATTCTTTCCATCCAAGATTATCTAATGTTGTGAATTCTTGTGCTAGGATGGCGCATCTCAGATTAATAGCTTGAAAGTCAGTAATTGAAAATGAGTGTCACCTCAAGGTCAAGAAGGAAAGGGAAGCCATCGTTAGAACCATAGAGGGAACCAACTACAACAATTCCATCTAGTTGAGTGACATTGAAACCTTTAGTCATGCACTTTCTCAAATTAGTGATGTGAAGAGAAAGATGAAGATGGAGGCTATGTACAACTACCTACCAACCATCTCACTAGAAAATTATGAGTCATTACCACTTTCCAGGGATATTCCTTCAGAAGAAATTGTTAGTACAAAATTCATCTTTAGGGATCCTATGGTTCTTCCATTGGCTGAAGTAATAGTAATTTCTTTGAGTAACAAGTCTGAGGGATATGTACCAAGGACACCACCAGATGATAAATGGTCTCATGAACAAATGTCTATGAAAATGGTAGACTACATTGTTGATGAATACCATATTGAGATTACTTCTCGTAACTATGTATTAGATGATAAATCCAAATGTTATTATCCTTTTTGGGATAGGTACGAACAAATGAGATATGAACAAAAAGATAGGGAACAACAACTAGCTTAGTCTAAAGGTTATAATCCTTTACTTGTTATGTGTCAAAGAGTGAATCTGAATGATACTCTCCACTCAACTATTTGAATAGTCGCTCCATGTAATCAAAGGATATTGAAATCCTCATGAAATGAATAAAATTATGTTTTTTTTCAATAAAGAAGCGTGTGCTTAATCTTAACTAGAATTCTTTATGTGTGTATTAATACCATTTTTAATATTTTTCATAAGATAGTTGAAAACATAATTTAGCCTAACATGGACAAAAGTTCAAGTAAAAACCAATCTTGTAAGGATGGTGAGGACAAAAACTAATCTGGGAAGAAGTCAAGTTGTTGGACAAGGAACCACTGGAGTAGAGGCTAGGCTTGACCAAATCTTGGCAAGGTTGGCTAATCTTGAGCAAGAAAGAGTTAAGGATAGGGTAGAAAAGGATGTACCCATTAATGAGCATGAGGGAGAAAACTCTTCCCATGGGAATAATGAAACCCATAATCATGAGAAGGAAAAATAACCTATGCCATCTGTTGAACATGAAGAAGATTATTACACCTAAGTTTGATGGTAGTACTAGAGGTGATGAGGCTAAAGTGTGGCTTGTCCAAATGGAAAATTATTTTGAAATACGAAACTATGATGAGGCTACTAAAGCCGCATGGGGTGTGTATCAATTAGCGGGAGAAGCCTCTAACTGGTGGATGAACAAGAAGTTAGAACTCAACATTAACTCTTGGAAATTGACATGGGGGGAATTCGTAGATATTTTCTGAAAGAGATGGTTTCCACAACTATACTTTGAACAAAAACTCTCAGATTTCCACAGTCTGAAGCAAGGTAACATGATAGTCAACGAATATTCAGAGAAGTTTACCCGACTTCTACGCTATGTTTCCATATATCATAAGGATGAGAGCTTACACATTAGGAAATGTATAATGGGACTTAACAGTTAGAATGGAGGGAAAGTGGATATGCATGGTCCAACAACAATGGATCTTGTATATGAGAAAGTAATTAAGCAGGAGAAAAAGCTTAGGGCTAATTCCATTCATTAAGAAAGAAAAGAACAAAAGAAGGATGTGGAAGTTCCTAACAAGATAGTTCTAAAGGAGGAATCTATGCAAAATATTCCAAGGAAAAAATGGAAAAGATCCTGTAATAATGGAAAGGAGATTAGGAGACAGTGAAAAAGGAATGACTCTAGCATGAGTAATACCAACAAAGCTAATGAAAATATAAACAAGTCTAGAGAAACCATAGGGAAAAGAGGACCGGCTATAGGATGTTTTATATGCAGAGGGAATCCCTATGCTAGTGAATGTCCCAATAAAACTTTTGGATCATGACCATATGGTAATCCATTACCCACCCAATAGGAAATGTTTTACAAAAAGATACATGTAGTTGTGGATGATCATCAGGCAAAGTACCAAGTAACTCCAGTTGAAATGCCAGGTATTTTGTTTGGCTTACCTATTTTTTTTCTTATTGATACCGGTGCAACTAAGAATTTCATTTCACCTAGAATAGCTAAACAATTATCTAGGAAGACGGGACACATGACAATGTCTTGGGATGTAGAGTATGCAAACTAGACAAGAGCAAAGGTGGATCAATGTCTATTTGAAGCAAGGATATAACTACCCAATTTTCTACTAAAGTAAACCTTTATGTTGCACCTCTAGGATCATATGGTGTTATCCTAGGAATGAATTGGTTGTGGAAACATAGGGCTAAAGTAGATTTCCATGCAAAGATTGTAGAATTCCTAGATGATTTTGGAAATCAAGTTAAATTCCAAGGGATACCTAGAGAGGTTAGGATTTGACAAATTACAAAAATGCAACTTATAAGAGCTAAGAAGAAAGGGTGTAAACTTTTCACCATAAATATTGAAGAATTTGGAAAGGATAGTGATTCAAAGTTCCAAAGTTTATAGGAACTAGAAGATGGTGAAATAGATGAAACTGGAAAATCAGATATGGAGAGGTATCCAATATTGAGGAATTTTTTGGATATTTTTCCAAATGAGTTACAAGGATTACCTCTGAAAAAAATATTTGATTTCTCTATAGATATAGTTCCAAGATAAGAACCTATTTCAAAGGTACCCTATAGGATGACAACCACATAACTTATGGAACTTAAGGCATAATTGGATGAATTATTGTCAAAAGGACTGATAAGACCAAGTGTTTCATCTTGGGGAGTGCCAGTCATCTTTGTTAAAAAGAAGGATGGGACCTTGCATGTGTGCATCGACTATCATATGCTTAACAAAGCTATGATTAAGAGCAAGTATCTGTTGCCACACATTGACAATCTTTTTGACCAAATGAGGGGTGTCACCGTATTCTCTAAATAGATCTGAGATATGGATATCACCAATTGAGGATTAAGGATGAAGATATCTTTAAATTTTCATTCAGAACCACATATGGACACTATGAGTTCATTGTTAGTACCCTTTAGTTTAACAAATGCATCTGCAACATTCATGAACCTAATGAATAGTGTATTTAGGGATAACCTTGAAAAATTTGTACTAGTTTTTCTAAATGATATTTTGATTTACTCTAGAAATGAGGGAGAACATTGAAATCATTTAGAAATGGTCCTACAGCGTTTAAGAGAACATAGGTTGTATGGTAAAATTTCCAAATGTATATTCTTCCAAAAGAGGGTACATTATCTAGGTCATGTGATTTCAATAGAAGGAAATTCTATAGACCCAGCTAAGATCAAATCAATACTTGAGTGGCCTGTACCCAAGAATGTGTTAGAAGTAAGAAGTTTCATGGGTCTAGTAGGATACTAGAGGAAGTTCATAGCAAAATTTTCTAAGATAAATTTCCCAATTACTTCTTTACAAAAGAAAGGAAAGAAATTTGAATGGACTAAGAAGTGTCAAGAAGCTTTTTACATACTCAAAGATAAATTAACCACTGCACCAATCTTAAAAGTACTAGATTTTGAGAGTAACTTTATGGTTATCACGAATGCATGTGGAGAAGGGTTAGGAGGTGTATTAATGCAATATGGGCAAGTGATAGCTTATGAATCTAGAAAGCTAAAACCTTATGAGATGAATTATGCATCACATGATTTAGAATTGGAAGTTGTTCACACTTTGCAAATGTGGAGGAATTACCTATTAGGAAAGCCCTTTGAGATGAAAAATGACCATAATGGGTTAACGTACATTTTTACTCAACCTAATCTAAATGTTATACAAAGAATGTGGTTAGAGCTGATAGCTTACTATGATTTTAATATCAGTTATATTAAAGGGAAGGAAAATCGGGTTGTTGATGCACTAAATCAAAGATGACATATTGCTTCCATAGTAACACTTCAAACTAATTTCAGGGGGAAAGTACTCCAAAACTATGAGGATGAGTATTACTTGCAAGTTAAGCAAGTACTCATTGATAATCCACAAGATTCCAGGTATGAAGGTTTTCATTTTGAACCAAATGGATTACTTAGATATAAGGGTAGAATGTATGATCCTGATGTAAAGGAATTGATAAATCTAGTATGGAAGGAAGTACATGAAGCACTGTACTTTGGATGTCCTAGAGTGACAAATGATGGCTGATGTAAAACCATTATACTTCTAGAGGGGAATGAAAGGAGATGTTGCTAGTTTTGTGGCTAGGTGTCTTGAATGTCAGATGGTGAAAGCAGAGCATCATCATCTTACAAGATTGTTATACCCACATGATATACTAGAGAGGAAGTGGCAAGTCATAAGTATGGACTTTGTGCAAGGATTTCCTTTATCAAGAAACAAGAACAATGCTATTCTTGTTGTTGTAGATAAGCTTACCAAAGTAGCACATTTTATACCCAAGAACCTCACTAATGGAGCACCTATCATAGCAAGAAAATTCATGCAAGAAGTGTTTAGGTTGTATGGGATTCCTAAGAAGATTATCTCAGATAAGGATGCACAAGTCATTTATAGGTTTTGGAAAACCTTGTTTTCTGTACTAGGGACTCAGTTGAACATTAGCAAGCAACATATCATCCATAAATGATTGGGGAAATTGAAAGGGTAAATCAAGTATCGGAAGACCTACTTAGGATGTATTGCATGGATCAACAATACAACTAGGAAGATTACTTACCCTTAGTGGAATTTTCTTGCAATAATTCTTATCATTCTATGATAAAGATGGCTCCTTTCAAAGTTTTGTATAGTTGAAAGTGTCAAACCCCTATAAGTTGGGATAAACTTGAGGATCGAGTAAGTCTTGGGGTGGAGATGTTGGCTGAAATGGATGAGAAAGTTAAGATTATTAAGCAAAGGTTAGTTGAAGCTAATGATAGGCAAAAAAGCTATGTTGATGCTAAGAGAGTGCCCCATAATTTTGTCATAGGTGACAAAGTATTGTTGAGAGTGAAACCTCACAAGAGCTCCATTAAATTTTGAAATTCTTCTAAGTTAGCCCCACACTATGTTGGACCTTTTGAGATTCTAGAGGAAGTGAATCCAGTGGGTTATTGGATCACATTGCCACTAGCTCTTGCCAAAATGTATAATGTCTTCTATGTGTCCTACGTTAAAAAGTATATATTCAGTGATAATCATGTGATTGATTGGACTGCTTTACAGGTACGAGGCCTCAAAGTAGTAACTCTTAAGACCATCAAGTTTCTAGGAGCATGTAAGCTACACTTGCATAACAAAGAAGTCTTGCAGTGCAAAGTCTAGTGGGACCAATATGCAGAAGACTCAGCTACTTGGGAGGACTATGCAAAAATTCAACATAAATTTCCTCATATTATTAATGCTTTTGAGATTGTTTGAATAATGTGTTTTTAGTTGTTATGTTCTATAATAATCCCTAAAGTCACCAGGGAAAATGATTCATAAGGGGGGGTATGTTACACCCCAATTGTGTACTTACTATTTACTATTACTACATAGGGTAAATATGAATGTAATGTGAATTATGGAGATGAATAAATTGTGCTTGTACCTTATTATCAATATGAATGATATCTCATTTGATGTTAGATTTCATTTGATGATATCTTAGTTAATGTTATTTCATGGGAAAATGTTGCATATATGTGAATGGGTGGTTATTGAATTATTATTCTAATTTTGGAGATGTTTTATGTATAATTCATATGTTGTGAACAATTAACTGTCATGTGCATGTGTTAGTGGATGCAGGTATATGTTCCATTCCTCCAGGTGGAGCGGAAGTATCACTCAGGAGAATATCTTGGTCAGATAACTAGTACAAACATAAACTATCTAAGCATATACACAAACCACATTAGAATAATTTAGTTGAGTTAGTTTCTGGGATGTAGATAAGTCATCCTTAGCTAATATGTCTATATTTGAGATTCTTGTTTACTATTGCATGCATTATTTGGTGATGTTTATCTATTGAGCTTTCAAGATATTTCTTGTACTATTACTATTATATTGAAAAGTGGGGTGTACATGGAAGTATGCGTATATATGCACATACATGTCAATGGGATCTAATGACATGTATATGCACATGTATAGATGTACCACATGTAAACACTTATCAATATGATGGTGATTGTGAATGGCTATATGTGAATTGGATGTGAACATATATATATGTATAGTATATACATGTATCCATATGTATAATTATATTGATACATGCATACATTGGTGAATAAACAAGCTCATGCAGATGCATTGATATAGATGTACCTACATATATGTGTACATAGAGGCATATACATTTTTACATATATATGCATACATTCAATATAATGTGTTTATTATATATATATATACACTATCTCTCCTGTACTCTTATATATAT
>VDFB02163420.1:0-14166 GCA_007258455.2 Sequoia sempervirens
AAGTCTTGTAACACTAGGTTGAACACAAGATTAGCTATTGGGCCAAAAAACAAGAAAAAAGAGCAAAATGCCAAGTAGGATTCAAATTAAAACATTCAACTATAGTTCATTGCATAGACATTTAATTGAAAAAATATGGGACAACAAAGGTGATTCTTATCTACTGCTTCATTGACTTCAAGAAATCATTTGACATGGTCCCTAAAAGATCCTATGGAATAGGATGGAAGTAAGTGGAGTGCCAAAAGAGTATAGAGCTGCAGTTTATAGACTTTATGAGTGGGTTAGTCTTATGAGAGTTTCCGTAGAATATAGGGGTTAAACAAGGCTGCCCACTATCACTCACTCTATTTGGCCTATTTATTGATAAGTTGGAAGAACATAGATAGATTAGGGGGAGATAGGGTCCAAGTGGCTAGTTATGTTATCAAACTCCTATATGCAAATGATTTTATATTGACTACAACAACAACCCAAAGTTTAAGGGATCATTTTGAAAGCCTTAGATCTCTTTTGTAAATAAGTCTGGATGCAAGTCAACACTAGTTAAACACAGATTTTGATCTTCTTGCAGTGAAAGAATAAAAAAATTTAAGCTCTTAATATTTGAGGGAAATCCACTTGAGATGGTCACAAATACTTGGGACTTGATTCCACTAACAAGCTTAGTTGAGAAACTTGCATGACAAAAATAACTCAAGGTGGATGGACAGCGCTATACTCACTACAAAATAGGTGCAAAGATGCTAATTTCTGGGACTGGAAAACAACCAGGGTCTTGTTTGGGCTGCTAGAAGTGCCGGTGATGTTCTGTAGATGTTAAGTTTGGGCCATAAAAATAAAATAGAGAACATAGAGGAGGATGAGTGGCCAAAGGCTGTAATGAGAGAAGAGTTGAATAGAAGAAAGAGATCATGGGTGAGACATAAAAAGTAATGGCTGAGTAAGTGGGGTATCAACCTATAAAAATGTTCAATCACCAATCAAGAGATTAAAAACTATGAGGGGAAAGTTTAAGATAACATGTTGACAAAGCAACTCAAGAGGAAAAAGCAATACTGTATGATTGAGTTAATTCCTACCTATGAACATGACCATAAAAACATTCATAAGGACAAATTCAAATGGATAATTAAGACGTTCATAGCCTAATTAAGGACAAGACCACACCAGCTTAGATGCAAGGTGGGTAGATGGAAGGTTGCAAAAGAAAGTTGGGAAGAGAGAATATGTATTTTCTGTGCCTTGGGAAAGGCTGAAATGGAATGGCAATATATCATGCAATGCTCTGCATGTTAAGATATTTCGGACAAGTATTGGGGCAGCTTGCAAGGTAGGCCATGTTAAAATGGTGAGTACACACAGAGATTAAATCATTGCTGCACATTAAAAATTAAAACTATATATTATTGAACTCATCCGGATGATTTTGCATTACATTGTTTTGGCTTATAAAGCTTTACATTTCCTGTATCAACTACCAAAACTTACGGAAAAACTTCCAAGAAACTAACTATTACTTAACAACTATTTATAAATTAACATTCACATGTTGATTTATTTATTATTATTTAATCTATATGCCTATCTAATGATGTAATATTCCAACAGGCCACTTATCAATTTTGAAGAGGAAAATGTTGAAAAGTAAAAATTCATAACAAGAGACGAAACTTCAAAAGCAAGAAAACAACAATGATTCAAGCTAGGGCCTTACTGTCTTTTTTTTTTCTTTTTCTTTTCAGCAGCATCTCATTTTTTATTTTTTATTTTGTCTCTGTGGATACCATAAACTGTTTTGGTCTTGCAGAAGTTATTAAAATATCCATTTATCTATTTATCTATCTCAAGATACCTTTGTCAATGATTATTGACTATATTTTTTACTCGACTTGACCTTCTACATGCAAATCAGAAAAAGTTTTATACTACTAAATAAACCAAAAAATGTACTAAAGGAGAATGAACATGCTAGATATTGGACACAATATAGAATATATGTCGGTATAAGGTAGTGTATGGTATATGGTATGGTAATGAGAGGACTCCCTTCTTTGACCTTCATCACTCTACTACATAATATAGAAACTTTATTTCAAAGAAAAATGAGAGGTGTGTTATTTCCTCATTCTACTCTATAATATATAAGCTTTATTTCAAAGAAAATAAGAGGTGTGTTATTTCATCATTCTCCTCTATAACATCGAAGCTCGATTTTAAAGAAAAATGAGAGGTGTGTTATTTAGACTATCACCATTAAGGTTCCAGCATGTACTAACCAAAACATAATTAAGTTGACTACTTCTGTCAACACATATTTAAGACAATTTCATTGTTTACTCCAATTATATGGCATAGGCTGTAACAAATAATCGTAGTTATGATTGAATACAACATTAATATTAAGGGATCTATCCACTAAAGAAGAAATTATTGAGCTTTTATTTAAGTATACTTTTGAAATTAATAAAAAGACAGTTCTTAATTGCAAGATCCAGACTCTTATTTATGACATTAAAAAAATTATTCTTCGTGTTTCTGCATTCATCCTTTTTTGCAGTTCTCATCTTTGATTACTTTTTCCAAACAATATGAAAAATGAATTTATTCTTGAATGGGAATAAAAACTTGTTAACTACGATTAAATATGTCTGATCAAACTTTGTTGACATAATATGTAGATGTCCTTTTATGAGTCTATTGCTTATTGACTATGTAGACCTTTTTATACAGGATTATACCATAATATATCCCCTTTTCTCTAATTACTTATAATTTGGAAGTTATATGTGCTACACATGCAAATTTTTTACTATGTTCTTACGTTGAGTTATTTCATGTGGTTAAGGACTTGGTTGTGACAAATACAGTTATCTTCCATGTTAAATTGGTGGATTTTTCTAATTGTTAGTTCTTTTATGTGGGTTCAACACTTTGAAGTTTTATTTTCATCAAGTATAAATTGTCCTAAATAAGTAGAAAACGAAATAACATAATATTAGTTTGAGCAATACCTCATACAAATGAGCTAGTCGTAGAAGCACACTTCCATCTTCAAGTTCCTGTTTAAAAAAATATTCATTAATGGAAAACATTCCAATAACTAGCAATTAATCTAATCTTATTGTGCTCTACATCCTAATGACACAAGACAAATCGCTATATGTATATTTTAAATTAACTATTCAAAAACTGCTAGGCTATTCACTTCTATTTGTTTGAAAAAAGCAACTAGTATCTTTCATGTAATAAATATGATCCAAAGGCACTAAAAATATTAACCTGAAGGGTGGTTATTGCAACATTGTTTGGCAATGAATAATTTAGATCCATTGCTATAAACCTAGAATGAGAAGCATTCCAGTTTTGGGCCTCCTATTAGAGAAAATGTATTAGTTAATAAAATACTTTGTTACTACTCTTTAATTAAAGAAACATCTCAGCATCTATAAACTTTGTTACTAATTCACTCTTTAATTAAAGAAGCATCTCAGCATCTATGAATTTGTTTACCTCTTGTGAGAAAGCTAATAGTAATGGGGAATATATTTCTTGTCCAGTAGTGCGACGCCATTGTGCACCATTTCCAATAGCATTGATGCTAACATAATAAGTACCTCTTACCTGGAAGATACAAAATTTATCTAAGCATCTAATCACTTCATATTATTCTTATATGCATGTTAATGAGTTGACAGCTCAAAAATCCTATATAATATCATCTCTTTTAGAGAAAGGTTGTCTTTCAACTATGAGAGGATTCTAGCATTAATCTAAAACGAAAAATTGTGCAAGGAACCTTAAAAAAATTGTATTTCCATAGAGATCATAGCTGCATCATTCATCATGTTATGAATAGATCTCAATATCTCAACTGGATATTATACATTTGGTTTGAAAGGCTTGTAAATTTTAAAGGTTAATACCGACAAGAATAAGCACAAACAAAAGATGAAAAATAACTTGTGGGGTGAACCTATAACTCCATCCAGTTCCATAACCATTAACAAAAGAATTTTTGAGGTAGAGAGATGCCTTCTCCTAGCTTGAGGCTATAAGCTTATTATATTCGAAAAAATAGTTACAATGGACATAATCTGAAAGTAGTTAAAGGGAAAACGCATTACTCCCCTCCCACCTTAAAAAAACATCCTTGTGAAGAAACTAGCTAGTGAATTAAGGTGGCTACAACTTTCACCAAAAGATTAAATTCCAAAATTTCCTTAAAACCTAGAGATCTCAATCAGTCAACATAAGTACTTGTAATACAATTAAACTAAAGATTCTAATTTCGAAAGAGCTCTTAAAAACGGTAACCTCTAATAATCAATAATACGTAAGGTAAGAGCAATTGCAATAAATAAATAAGACAATTCTTGCACTCTATATAAATCTTTTATTTTCATGATAGTAATAAAGATTATGTATAAGGTAATTACAATCTAAGACTCTAACGTAATATCATAGTATGGCTTTAATATATTGCTTGACTGGAGAGGAGGTGCAATTCTACTTCTTCCTTGTCCCATGTTGGGACTGGGTGCAGATATATTTCCTGTTTCAAAATGTAGCATAGTTTACAATTTGGGTATATTCCTTGTCTCAAAATATGGCCTAATTTGTAGTATATTTCCTTGCCTCTACATAAAGCTTAGGTGAAAATACGTATTGAATGTTTTGGATTGATTTCTTTTTCCACAATAGATCTCTTTGTCCAAGATAGTCTAAGATCTACTATGAAAGTTTATATTGAATTGGATTAATGTGTAGAGCCTTAAATCTGTTTTGAACTAGACAAAGAAGATGTAGATGGTGAAAACCAAATTAGTGATACTTTATAAAATTAATGTGAGATGTTATCTATCTTCAGATGTGGTTTAGTGAGGGACTACTTATCTGTATAAATCAGATTTGGTTACTGACGAGGCACTTGGTTTGTTTACAAATTCTCTTCACTATTAAAGAAATTTGTTTTCTATATTTTTAATTTGCAGGTTCTCTTGACCATTACCAGGCGTGCTTGGAGAAACAGTTTAGTTGCTAGAAATTAATTGATTTCAGATGTGATTACATGGAAAGTTGAGTTTTCTTAAAATAGTTCCACTCCAAAGCTATTCCTACTTTGTAGCTCAAACCACCAACTTGGCGCTATCGTCTACTATCTTTCTGTCTACCATGGTAATAAAGACCATTTGAATGCTTTTAAGTTTTATGGATGTGTAGACATTAACTGTAATAGACAAAAATATTATTAGTGGTTGAACATTTCAGAAAGAGACTTCGATTAGATTACTATCAAAAGTATTACATGAAAATGCATTTATTAAATTGCATACCATTAGTCCTTCACACTCTACTTCACAAACAGTTTCATCAAGAGCTTCACCAACTCCTCGGCCATCATCTTTGAGCATCCGCCTAATAAAGTACATGAAAATATTTTAGCTTTCAAAGTACTTGGTGTATCACAATGCTAAATAAAATCAGTCATAATCATGCCTCAAGTGCTACTTTATTGCATTAACAAAATATCTTAGATATTTTGTTCTTTCACTTATGTATGGCTAAACCTGTGAAGCATTATTTCAAGTTGCCCATCTTGAATGCTTGAACCTCCAACAGCACGGTCAACCAATACTGAAAATTCATTTTTGTTATCTACCATATACATCCCAAGATTAATCTGCAAAATAGTTTATAAAATTAAATATATGGTAAATATTTGAAGTTTAGAAAGGGAAACACGGCCAAATACAAGATCCTCTGAAATGAAAGTGCTTGATGAATTCAAGAGTCAAATGGAGATAAAAAGAAATGGTTAATTTCGATGTTTAAGTTGAAATTATTTAAAAAAATGAAACATGTTTTGCTGAAAATAATATTAGACATTATATTGCCAAAATAGAGGAAATCATTTATTTAATTATTAAAATGGTATTTTATTTTTGGAGACACAAAAAAACCCATATTGATCTATAATTTTTTGTGCAGTGTAAAACAAATAAGGAAACATCATTGTATACAGCTTTTAACATTACTAACATTGTGTACATGGCCTTTAAAATAAAGCCCATTTACATAAAGTACAAAAAAATCTAAATAAAAGAAAATATACTGTCAAATGTTACATCTATAATTAAAATTAAAATAGACAAAATTGTAATGGTGAAAAGTGCATATTCATTTCCTTTTGTCTTATGTTTTGGGCTCGTAGTGATTAGGTTGTCCTTTATGTATTGACTAATGTAAAAGATAGAATATTTTACATGGAAGTTGGAAATTGATATTGTCCTATCTAAATCTCATCACCACTTATCCCTAGAGATTGATCTTGATCCTAGACCACCTATTCACCGCCTTAGATCAGATTTGCAGGTGCAAAATTGACTCAAGTCATTTCCATAGTTGTGGATTTGAACCCAACACTTTCAAAATTCTAATTTTAATCTTTAAATCTTGTCACCTGTCTCTATTGACCATTATGAGCTAACTAAAATGCAATTACACACAAGGATGGTGTATTTAAGAACTAATCTTAATTCATTTGAATCATTTAGCATTTAGAGAGAGAATCAAAGGATCTATCTAAGAACTAGCAAGAAGAATCAAGAAAGCATTAAAGAATAAAGAATCTAGTGCATATTTAGCCTAATATTATTACATCAACATTACATCATCTTAGAAGAATACAAGTTGCTTGGTGTCCTCAATCTTGGTTCATAGTTGTTGAATTAGTTCATCCTAGGGCTCAACTAAGGAGAACATGATCCTCACTCAACAAGTTCCTTAATGGTTTTTGTTATAGTTATTAAAGTTGGTGAGTTTCCAAGTACTCGCCAAAAAAATTTGACAGCAAGTTTTTCCAAAGTTGACTCACAAAGTTTTATGGTGAGTTTTTGATGATTTTTGGTGAGTTTTTCGACAAGTACTCATTGGGTACTAAGTGAGTCTAATCCTTTGAATCACATTGCACATAAAAAACATGGATTAAACACTCCAAAATTTTGGATTTTTGGCTTTATAAGCATTGTTTGTTGCCTTCTAAAAAATTAAGAAAATGTTGTGTAACATGAAGGTCTATGCAGTTTTGAAGGTCTTCAGTTGGGCTTGGTGGCAAGGAACATACTTGGGGCACTACCCCTAGACCTCACAAGGGGCATTGCCCCTTGACCCCACTAGGGGTGCTCCCCCTAGACACCCACGATGAGTGTTATCCATCAACCCTATCCATCACCAAACTCGTTTGATACATTTTGTAGCTATATTTTGCATAAAATTTATTTTTTCCAAACAATTACATGTTTATTAAGTTCTTGAGTTTCACCAAGTTTTTGCTAAGTTTTCACTAAGTCAATTATTTTTGTTTTGCTGAGTACAAGTCAATTCCAAGTTTGCAAACTACGTTTGTAAACACCTCTCTTTGGACTTCATTTACAAGTGTTAAGGCAACCAAGTTTCAATTATTAGAAATCAACCAATTTAGATCCATAAATCAAGGTTTAGTTTCATGCACAAGGTTAGGTTCATGCTAGCATAGGTGGCCCTAATATTTTAACAATCAAGTTTTTAGTGCAACAACAATCATCCAACATACTCTTATATTTTGTTACTAAGGTAATTGATTCCTAACATATTCAACAATACATTGAGGTCCATTCAACTTCCAAGCTAAATATCACATGAAATTCATTTAATTTTGTATTTTATTATTTTCATTCCAATTTATTAATCATAGATTAATTATCATGCAATTTGTTAAATGCTTAATTTTCCTTGATTATTTATGTAGGTGTAATTTATCCCTATAAATTAAGCAAAAAATTATGTAATTGATAATATTACAGGTTCAAAAATTATGGTTTATATATCATATATTCAATGACTCAATGATGTATGAATGAGATAGATGAGGTAGAAAGTATACATGTATTGGGAGTTGGATTAGGGAAATTAGAAGTGGCTTAGGTTAGGTTGATTAGGTTTTGGTATTTTATTAAATTTAAAGAAGACACAGGCATGGGTTTAGTGGGAAGTCATTTGGTGCAGAAATGATACCTATTTTCTTAGTTGAAACTATTTTGGAGGAGGTGGGGTTCTAATATTTCCTTCAACATAGTATTCAAATATAAACATTCTTATATTGCATATAATCCAACAATGCAAACCGATACAACTTAAGACAAACCACCTTTGGCATTGAGAATGCCCCCTAGGAAAGATAGCTAAACTTGAATAAATTTTATTAGGTCCTATAAAAAATAGTATAAGATTGAAACTAATTTATTGATTTGAGAAATGTCTCTCTAATAATCTATTGTATGAAAATGAGAACTCTAACTAATATGTGGTGGGTAATTTTATAGTTGTATTTGAAATATGCCCTTAGTTTTTTCTTGTCTTTTTTATCACAAATCCAACACAACACCAAAGATTAGTGTTAGCCCCCAAAAGATAACCAACTTGAAAGTAACCTTCACCAAGAATGTTCACCAAGATCCTATGAAAGGCAAGGTGATAGCATATGGTGATGGGGTCGTTAGCAATAATCTGAACTGAAATTACAAGCTGGAATTGAAAGAGTAGGCGGTGGTTCGACCATGAAGATTCCACGCTACCACTTATTGAGTGGGAGGAAATGATTACAAAGAAGAACAATTCATCTACTAACAGCAAGCATCCACTTAGAAATGGGGATACTCCACTCAATCAGTGGGTGACATATGACAGTTGCAATTGTTTATTCCTCCACACTAGTGGTAAACCATCCAAGGGTTACAATGTTTTGCATTAAATCACAAGTAAATGCAAAAATATAAATGACTAAAATAGTACTACCATTTTCAGCCTTACAATGCAAATTATCTACAAATTACAAAGTGTTACAATTGTATAATCAATGCAAAATGATGAAAGATGATTTCCCCAACTTCTAATCTTCTCAACAATAGAATTACACACCAAAAGCTGAACTACTATCCATCTGATATGAAAACCAGCAAACTGAAATCTCATAACCAGCAAACTAAACTCACCAAAATATACTCAAAACACCCTCAAATCGCCTCCAAATGATCTAGAAACAAATGCAAATGATGCTAAGAAGGAAAGCGCCCAAATCTAGACCACAAACATCAATGAAAACCTAATAAACATTATGGCACAAATTCCAAGACACCTCCCAGCATGGTACGGCCTCCCAAGAGGGGCAAACTTCAATATAAAATTGGAGACTTCAATAAAAAATCTGAAACTTTGCATAGAGGGTTGCCATTAGCATAGAAATGGATTGCATCAATACCCAAAATGAAAATAAATTCCATGACAAAGCTATCAGTGAATTTTCGCTTCAGCCATGTAAAACCAGCAGTTAGATAACAAGGTTTACAGCAGCAACCTGTCCAACAACATCAGAATTAAAGCTCAATTTGCACCTCTGTGTGAAGCACAGTCTCAAATAACCACCTAGGAAGCCATAGTTTCAGGCCCAAAGGATGGAGTGTTTGCTAAGCTTCCTCTTAGCCAGGTTTTGGATTCAGTCCAGCAACATAACTTTACAATAATCTTCAAGCATAACTAGCTCACCTCAAAGCATCAATATATAAGCTCAAATGGCGAATGAAGCAATTTGTAACTCCCAACAAGAAACTGTTCAATTTCCTCCAAGGGATGCCACCTATCAACATTCACTTTATTTGAATTAATAAATCATTAATTATCATCCTCTAGGCGTCCACCTTTAAGTTGCATCAATATTTAAAATAAACATTAAATGCTCAAGTAGTTGACCCCCCTTCATGTCCCCATTTTAAAACAACTTGAAGTTCAATCACTAGGCATGGGGTACAACTGCAAATCATGAAAATTGACTAAGTATGGAACTCAGTCCAAGGAGGTAGCCAAGAGCAACGCCCAAACTGCAACTAATAAACTACTAAAAATAGCAAATTGACATTAGCCGAGCTAAACCAAGCTACTAATGATGCCACTACCACAAATGGATTTACTAAAATTAGCAAATGCCAAAAAATAATAAGTTCACTTCAAACTCAACAGAAAGCCAAATTGATTAGCCACACCAAACTACAGATGATTAAGCTGATTAAGCTGCTACTAGAATGATATTGCTAAAAATGGACTTACCAAAAATAACAAACTGCTATAAATAGTAAGGTTCGAAAGGTTGTCGATTCGTGATGCATGTCAATCCACCTCGGAGGTCTCTATAAAACCTAGAAAACCCGTAAACCCTTTCCCCGCATGCAAAGGACTGCTAAAATTGCATGCCATTATCCTGACATGATGTTATTTATCTTGAAGCCTCCCAAAACCCAAAAGCTTCACTCAGACATGTGTCAAACTCACACATGCATCTTCATAATTGTATCCGAAGTGGAAACCCTAATTTCCAAACTGCTTAGCCTACGAAGTTTTCAGGAATAGGCTAAACTAAAATGAAGAGTGTAGGGCTAAATTGGGGACATTACAAGATCCTTACATAATGTTCTTGCTTAGCCAAGATCACATCCCATGTTGGTACAACTTGTACATGCATCATTTATCACCTTCATTTTCCTTGTGATAGTTTCTACAAATATGTTTACAAAGCTAAGATTTGAATGTTTTCATAGCTTCTTGTGAGTCCCTTTAATAAGAAAAGAATAGAAGATTTTTAATGTTCACAAGGTCAAAGAAAATTTATGGAATAATTTGATACTCCCATTTTATTTTTTTACAACGTTGGTCTTTTGTTATTTATTTTTCTGATGAATTATCCTATTTCTCAAGCCTATCCTCTTAAAAAAAAAATTGGAAAGAAATCCCTATTAAAGTTTCTAAATATCTTGCTTGAATCTTGCTATAAGCTTTGCACTACAAAATAAAGTGTTTCTTTGACTCAACTTCCCTAACCATGCAAAATACACATATCCTCTCTTCCCATTCTTCCTTTGGTCTATTTAATTCGCATGTTTCACATTGAGGAAAATGTTAGTTAGTTCTCAATTGAACTATGGGCATATTTTCTCTCCAAGTTGATTAAGAGGTGTTGATTATAATACCTTTAAGTCTTTAATTTAGCATTTTGGTGATTTAAAGAGTGCACAAGTTGGTGAACAACATTAATTCTAAGCCCTAAAGCAATGATGACTATCAATCAAATGAGGATAAATATAGAACATTAGATAAACATGATTGTGGGCATTATGAATGGGCCATTATTTGTCGATTCACCAATTGAATTCTAGATTTTTTGTCATGTCCCCTTCTTAAGAATGAAAGAATTAATTGAGGACCTGTAGCCTATTTTAGTTCTCTTAGGCTAAGGGACAAAACAGGGGAAATAATTTAACAATAGTATTTTAAGTTGGGCCCAATCATCTTTTCAAAAGGGCAACTTAAGTACTATTAAAGCAAATGCCTAAATAAGACATTATAAGGCCTATGCAATACTTTATTTTAAAAGTGTGTTTTAAACATCTAGAGGGAAAAAGTGAAATCAAATTGAGAGCCCAAAAAGGTCACCTAAAAATAAAGGTAAATGGTCAAAGAAAATCATCCATTTGACATTGCTTTCAATTCTATTTTCAAATTTGAGCATTCAAGGGAATGGTGGAATGTCACTTCAACATGGAGGAGTATGCCGATTTTGTAACAAGGGAATGGTGGAGACGGAATGGAACTTCATCATGGAGTTCTCAGCGTATAAAGAAATTCAGGCCAGCTATGAAGACACCTTGTAGGCTGATAATTTAAATGCCTTGTTTGAGGAGACAAGGTTAGACAAAACTACAAACTTCATCATCAAAATACACTGGAAAAGGGTTGATCTTGAACAGAGTTTACAAACTGATTAGGGCCTTTTTGTGGTTGGCTCTTGTGCTGTTCTTGGGTCCCATAGGCTTGTTTGGCCTCGAGGACGTTGTTAAAATATTTCATTTCAAGGATGAAAACCTTTGGTGTGAGAGATTCATAAGACAAAACCCTCTTATTTTCCATTGTGGATTTAAAGACAAAAATCCTCATGTCTACTTGAGGCACTTATATCTAGGAATCACATTTGAGCTTACTGTTGTGATTTATTTCAGCTAAAATGACATATTTGTGAGTAAATTCACTGATATCATCATATCATCAACACTTGTTTGGGTTTGGAGATCCTACATTGCTGCACACATTTCATGCTTGTGCGACATAGTTCTTTTCGGCAAGTCATCAACAGATTCACAAGGTTTTATCCCTACTCCATCTGCCGCCATACAGTTTTTAAGGTTGTCGTACAACATTTAATTCAATTTCTAGCCTTGACAAGTTTCGCTGTACTATTTTCAGGGATTTATGACTGCTGAAACACCATTTCCAGCCTGTGCCTAATCCAATCCATTCATACAATATGCAATTTCATATCAGCCTGTTCCATATGGATTTGTGAGTGTATTTTTGTAGAACTCCCTAACAATTTCTTTACCAATAATTTGCAATTTTATATTTTTTAACCATTTTAGACATTAGGCTTTTGTCAAACACTTAGCATGTTGCTGGTTTGTTTATGTTTTTCAGTTTGCAATATGTTTGATAAAATATATATCAATATGCCACAATGATAAAATCATAATAACTTCATTGACCTCATTGTAATGCTTAAATTAGAATAACAAATTATTGCATTGCTGCTATAGAACATTCCATTCAGAACTTATAGAATCAGATTATGACAATGGAGGAATTTAATATTCAAGACTATCTTTGACTTCGAAAAATCATAAATTGCCAACTGTTATTTTATTTTATTTTAAGGCAGACCGCTGGAAATTGTGGACGAATACAAATACCTTGGGCTTGATTTTCACAACAAGCTCAGTTGGGAAACTTGTAGAGAAAAAGGAATTAAAGGGAGTTGGAAAACACTTTACTCTCTTCAAAATAGATACAGAAATGCTGAATTATGGGATTGGAAAAACAAGAGAACGTTGTTTGGCTTACTTGCAACCCCAATGGTTCTCTATGGGTGTGAAATTTGGGGCAGCAACATGTCAGATCAGAAATGGAGGCAAGTGGAAAGAATTCAAAAGCACCTAATTGTTAGCAGCCTTAAACTCAAAACTGCAATCCCTTATGAGATTTTATTGGCGAAGACAGGTACCTTCCCCTTGGAAGCTTCAACGATGATTCGATTACTAAGTTAGCTATAGAAGGTCCAAAATATGGAGAACTGTCGTTGGCCTAAGATAATTGTGGAAGAAGAGTTGGATAGATGTTACATCCCTTTTGTCTTGAACAAGATTATGGCAATAATAATATGGTCGTTATGTTAGTTGTAATCAACTACCTTTCATGAGAATGTGAAAATTGGGAAAAGAATTTTAATTTATTTGATATAACTACAATTATGAATGATTTCTTTATATGTATATAATGTGAATGTGTTGATGTGTTTTTATTTTAAAAGGAAACAGAGAACAGTCTAACCCTATTTCTTTTTCCAAGTGGATGTAGGATTGTCAACACCTCAAGGGAAAGGGAAATATCATCAAGGAGAGGCCGCAGTCTATAAAAGAACCAAATTACCATCAAGTCACGAGTTTGGTGTAAGGTTGCTAATGTGGTAGTCGTAACCTTGTGATATTATCGCACTTAATTAAATAATTTTAAAAACGAGTAATTGACTTCAACTTTGGTGTAAGAGCGAAACAAGTGAACTTAAAAAGAGTGTCATCGTTCTCCTTTTGAAGGTCACGTATTTAGCTCTTAAGTTCACCTTGGAGTAAGGAATTGAATTAAATATTATTGCCGATATTAATATAAACCTTTAAGTTGCAATTGTAGAATGAAATGTTGGGGGGGGTGACTCATTTCCATTTGTGTTGGGTTGGCGGTAACTCCTCGCCACCTTGTCCTCCGTGTATTGAAGAAATGCCCAAGAAGGACACATGCAGATGTTTTCTTTGGGTCTTGGCTTGCCTAGAGATATAGGATGGCATTCTTCATACTTTCTCTCTCTCTGATCGGCATTTCTTTGGTTTGCATTTCTGTCAAGCGTTGCCATGGCCAAGCGCCATTTTCTTTTATTCGACACTCTATTCTCAGGGGTAGGGAAAAATATTATGTACTTTTGAGTAAATTTGCCATAGTAACACTCTTCTGGTTAGTGAAGAATCACGAAACATTTGT
>VDFB02163422.1:0-23068 GCA_007258455.2 Sequoia sempervirens
TATTAGACAAACTCATTAGGTATATGGAGTTATCCTCAAATAAAAATGATACTCCCTCAAAGAGCACCTATCATCCCCTCGGTGCTATCATTTGCATGTCTATAAACAATATGGAAAAACATGGCTACTTGCACTGAATTATAATATTGAGATTGAATTTCTTCTTGCTGAGTGAGAGTATAATTATCTACAAAAGCAACCACTGAAAGTATAGTACCAATTGGAAATGTGTTTCTACATGCACAAAATTGGCCATCAAGCCATCGAGCATGTTTAGAGTGCATAACATATTTTGGTACAATTTTATTATTAAATTCACTCATAAATGCATGCACACTAACGTTTTCTGTAACTAAGTCACAACACTTTCCTATTTTTCCATCTTTTAAAGAGTAGTGAACATTCCTAAATCTTTTGACATCTATTAATTGTTGTCCAAAATCATGATCAACACTTTCATGCAAACAAATTCTTAAAAATGAAAGATTTCCACAATTAATGCATTGTCCAGAAATACAAGAACTTAAATAAAATAATTTATCATTAGATTTTTCACAAAACAAACCTGAAATAAACTCTCTTATTGCTTCAAGTGACATATCAATACCACAATCTTGTATAATCATGTTAGTATGCAAGGTACAATGTATATATCAAAAAACATCATAAAAATAACCAAATTGAACATGTATTTTACAACAACAAGATATTTGTTGCTTATTAATTTTACATACCATGGTTTACATTTTTCAAAAGACCTTTGACTTATTTTAATATTACCAGTAACACCGAATCGCTTAAAATTTTTCTATAAAATTCGGCCAGGTTGTATCTATTAGGTGTTTTGGGTGAGGATCAAAACCTTTGGACCCACCCTTAATTTTAAAACATCTCTAGCATTAGATGAAACCCTAGTATTATCATGCTAATATTTTTCGATCAAAGATTTAATTTCAATATTCAATTTTATATCAGACCTCGGTAGTCATCCACTAAAACTCCAACATTGATTGATAGGATCATTTTCTATACTTTCTCTTCTTTTTGCTGCTCTTAGTAATGTTTTAGGATGCATTTTAAAACTTCACTAATATTGCTTACCATTATTTTATTCAAAGTTGTTTTATTGACTATAGCAGTAGTTATAGCCTTCTTGTCAGATTTATCTCTTTAGGATCTAATTATTTTTCCCAATAGATTGAATGGCACTCCAGCATCAAAGAGACATAACATGTTTTAACCGATTGATCTTTCTTTGGTTTACCAAAGCCTAACCTTTTCATTACTTCCTTCATTTTTGCATTCTCATCAATTGCATCATTAGTTGACATTGAAATGCAATTTTTTTATGATAAAAGAATTTGGTGTATATTCTATTCGCATGTGTTCTTATTTGCCTCCAAGAAATTTGACTAGGAAGATTATTGAAAACACTACTTCCAATTTTTAAAAAAGTATTTTCATTAAATTCAACATCACATCCTAGATTTTCATCTTCATCTTCATCTTCATTTTCATTTACATTTTCATCTTCATTTTCACCAACAAAATGGTTTTCATTTTCATTTTCATTTTCATCAACAACAAAAACGCTTTCATTTTCATTTTCATCAACAAACGATTTTCATTTTCATTTTCATCAACAAAACGTTTTCATTTTCATTTTCATTGTCATTTTCATTTTCATCAACAAAACAAGCCATTTTCATCAATAAACGGTTTTCATTTTCATTTTCATTTTCATTTTCATCAAAATAGTGTTTGTTTTCATTTTCAAGAAAATGATCATTTTGATTTTCATTTGCAACAAAAGATTTTATTTTTGTTTTCAACAAATTCTATAAAAGTTTCATCTCTCTGAATATAGTCAATGTCAACATCATTAAGTTCAGCATCTTGTAAAACTTCTACATACAAATTTACCATTTCACTAACATGTGGATTTGAAGACGTACCTGGATTTGTGCATATTGAAACAATTTCCATAGCATTCAAAGAGGGATTTGAAGACATAGTAGGACTTGTTTGTATAATCATATTCTTCTCCAAATTGACTCCTTGCAAATTAGCTACATCTACAACCATGGTATCCTCAATGTTTTCATCTTCAATAGTTGTTGAATTGGTTGCTCCACCATCATTCATTGATTTCATTCTCATTCTTCTTTCTCTTTGTCTTTGTCTCTCTTTTTCTCTATTTGCTTCAACTTCTTGAGGAGTCAATGTCTTCCTTCTCTTATTACGACCTTTATCTCCCATAATTATAAAATTCTCAAGCACAAATGAATGTTAATAGTGAAATACTTCAAAATATTCAATCAAAATTGGAAGTTGAATACCTATTAGGACAAAATTCTTCCTCTTGTGTTCCTTAAAACAAGTAGAAAACTACCACAATTCCACTTTAAAAATTGTTTTCTTCATGCCTCCTTTGAAAAATTCAATCCATATTGCAAATTGAAACCTTTTGTTCCTCCAAACAAGCACAAAAATAACACAATTTCACTTCAAAAATGGTGTAGATGATGCTCCATTTGATAAAATCAACTAAAAATCAAGTTCACCACCTGTAAATACAATAACTTATGAAAAATAATTCACTTTTATTGCTCTCGACCGTACATGTGAAGTTGCAGACTTCACAATAATTTTCTACAGTGTATTTAAATAAAATAAACGGGATCCCGTTTATAAAATAGGATCCCGCTTACTATAAAACGGGATCCCGTTTATTAATAAGCGGGATCCTGCTCTATAATCGGGATCCCGTTCACCGGCATTGAATTTCGGAGCCGTTGTAAACGAAACAGGATCCCGTTTCCTTTACAATGGTCTGAATATTGCCGAATGAGGAACGAGATCCCGATTATAATACGGGATCCCGTTTATTAATAAACAAGATCCCGTTTTATAATCGAGATCTCATTTTTTAAAATTTGAATTTTTGTTTGCATTGTGGTTGGGTTTTTGCCTAGGTTTTTGGTTCGGGAAAAGCATTGGAAGTCTGAACCTAGGCCTTCAACCTAGTTTGACCTACAAGTTGAAGGTCCTAACAATGTCAAATAAAAATACCGACTTTGGACATATGGCTGATGACCTTTTTTGTAGAATTTTCTGACGAAATTAAAACCCATTTTAGATGAAACAATGCAAATTCTAAATATGTAATTTTTTTTGCAATTGGATTATTTTTTCTATTTTTTAATTAATTTCAATAAAATTGGTCCATAAACTTTAAATATCGTATTTTTTACTATTTTAATAACTTTTGATCAACATAACATTTTGACAAATGGATTGCATGAGAACAAACTTTAGACAATTCTTTTCAATTTAAAAAAAAAAATCAAAAAATGATAAGTTTAGGTCATCTTATGCATGTCATACACGATTTTTCAAAACAACAAATCTGCTAATAAAAATTTAACAAAAAAAATATTCAATAAAAATTACAAAAAATATCAAGAACAAGCTTCCGAGTCATAAACTTTTTTCCCAAAAGGATTTAGAAAAATACGATAATTTAAGTCAAAATATGGATGTCGTACACGTGCATGGTATGGTAAAAAAAAAAGACTTTTAAACAGTGGTTTTTAGAAATGCCTATGAAAACTCAATTTGTACAATCCGGGTATTGAAATAAATTACATATTTGGAAACTAGACTACGAGCACTACATTTTATGATTAGTGACTTTTTAAAAGATTTCATCTCTAAGTGCTTCAAATTTTAAGGTAAAATGTGTCAAATTCTGAAAATCAGGAAAAACACTTCCACTTTTTGGCCAAAAAGTGGACTCAACTTCTTGCACACACCCGTTGATTTCAAATTTTAATGCCCGATTTTTTTTAACTCCAATCTACTTGCTTTCGCTCAATTCCAATGCTTGATGAGCCCCCACGAAGTCATGTAATCTTAAAAATTTATAGTACAAAGATCTCAAAATGAATGAAATGCTGTACATTTTGAGTTTTCCTCCTCAACCACAAACTTTCCAAAACCTTCAAGTGAAAGATAAGCATTAGTTTAAATTTCCCAAATGTCACTATCATAAAGAAAATTGTCCAATACCTATTAGTCTGAAAAGGAAGACATGCTTCTAACATTGATCATGATAAAAATGCAATCAAACATTCACCTTCACACCATCAAGCAATTAATAACTATGTTGTATGACTTCACTCCACTTCCAACTAGAGATATTTCAAAAAAAAAGGCTCTTCTACTCTGCAATGACATGTGGCTTTTTGATCCTTTTATCCTTGCATTGAAGGAACTCGATTCAAGATTCTATATTCAACATTCAACTTGATTAGATGTTGTTTAACACACAAGGTCAGTATAATGGATAAATCTATATTAAAATCATATCTTCATGATGAAAGTGTCTTCATGAACCAAGGTCAATGTAACCTTGTGATTTGATAAAAAAAATGATTAACTAATGTTAGTTAATCTATGATAAGCCGATAATGAAAGTTAGGATCATCAGGGGATCGCAGGCTTAAATTCTAATTCTAAAAAAAAACATCCAAGCACATGAGTAATTAGAATTACTAAGATAGAGTTTAAATCACAATTATGAGGACAAGTACCACAATTACGGCCACCCGGAACATCAAGCTTTTCATGATTTTAATAACTTATGCATATTGGTGAATATGAAGCACGAGTACCATGATGACAATAGTGGCAGGTGGGTTACTTTGATTGAAAAAATTGTCAAATACTTGGACTGTCGGAGACCTTAGATATTTGGTAAAGAGAATAGGTGATGTCAAATCCTTGAGACTTCCAAGAACTGTAAACCTTATTTCATGCATTCAAATCCTCTTAAGTCTGAATCACCAGAGTTCTAAGTTGCTAGCATAGTGGGAATGTCTCTACAAATAATTAGTGTTCGATAGCATAGCTTTGCAGAGATACAAAGATAATGGAAGTTATTGTTATGCTAGTCAATAAAAGCGATGATAATAATACAGTGCACACGTTGCTCTATCTATTATCGTTGTGACTCGTGATCTTACAGTAAATAATATTATCGCTGCGAATGAAATAATATTGTTATCACTGTGAACAAAATAAGTACATAAACAAAGGCTTGAATTGATATTAATGGCATCAATTAATGATAAGTCAAAGAAAAACACAGCCTAGGAAAATTTGAAAAAAAATGTCACTTCATGCTATGCCCATCCACTCAAACTTAATGTCAGTTGGTGGTGTCTGGGTGCGATCTCCAATAGCATCTCTCCAGTCATCGTGCCACCATTTCTGTAGTAGCTCTCGTACATAAATGAATTAATGAAAATGTAGAGAAAATAAAAAAAACCATGAACAATGAAATACCCTGCAGGCTCCAAAAAAAGACATTAAAATAGGGGCGAAAGATCTTTTGCTGACTTTATGCGAGCTGCAACCTGAACATAAAGTTTTGATGACGGTGTTAAAGGATGTTTATTAAATTGAAAATTTTTACGGCCAAGATCCTAATAATGAGCACACCACATTTAACAATTTCCAAATATAAGGTAGTAGGGTTGAATTGTTTTCTTCAATCATTTTGGAGATATGAGGCAGCAGCGCCCAACCTTCTTGTTGTATATCTGCCAAGCGACCTCTGATTGTTAGGTACCTTCGAGTTGTTCAATCTGCCAAAATGTGGATACCCTTTCTACACTTGTATTTCTCAATGCCCTGTTACTGAACATTTATCATATTTAAAAGGGGTATTTGTGTGCGTTCTTTGCCTTTATATATTTGTTAATCATAAACTATTGAAATCTATTAGTGGTCACAAAATAATGCATTAAATGGAATTTGAATGAAAATATCTCTACCGCAATGTCAGAGATAAGTACTAAGGAAAGTATGAGGAAACTGCATGCCAAAGTTGTGGAAGATGTTGTGTCAAGCTGGGAGAAGGCTCAAAATGAAGTACTAGCTTCAAAACAATAGGTTGAGTCTCTAACACAGCGAAAGACTGTTCTTGAAGAATGAGTAACCCATTTTGATAGTGCTCTAAAAGAGTGCATGTGGCAACCCCAGCATTTAAGAGAAGAGCAGGAGCATAAAATTCATGGGGTCATTTTTAACAAGACCAAAGAATGTGATAAAAATCAGATTCGAATTTGAGGCTAAATTAGTGGTTCTTTGAACATCTTCTTAAGGAAAATGCGGATAATACTGCACTATCTAGGTCTTTGTAGGAATGGTCAAGATCATTGGCAAAAATAAATCAAGCTAGATCTCAAGTTAAAGCTGAGGTCAAAGTGCTTTGAGTAAATATCGAGTCATATCATAATGAAAATTCCTCCTTCAAATATGAACTTAACGTGCTTAGCAAGGAACTTGAGATTCGCAATGAAGAAAGAAATATGAGCATGAAAAGTGCAGAGGCAACTAACGAGCAGTAGTTGGAAATTGTGAAAGCTTCTGGTTTATATCTTTCAACTTCATATGATTCTAGCTATGATGATTCTTAAGAACAAAGTCAAAAAGAGTCTAAAATTCTAATTGAACACCTTTTCACCATGAAAGAGAACAAAAAATGCTAAAAGAGGTCTTGTCAAAGCATAATAGTGAGCTTCAAGCTTCAAGAATGATATGTTCCAGAACAACTAGTAAACTTTTCATCGTAGGGAAACAATTAGAAGTTTTAAACAATGATCAAAAAACAAGAAAAACCCGTAGTTGAACTGCGTGTGGAACAACCACAAGGTCAAACTACGTCAAAAAGAATATTTTCCACAAAGTTAAATTGAATACACAACATGTAGGAAATGTTATCTTACTTATTTACAAACAATTCAAGCCCTCCTTCTAGCACCATATGTAACACCACAAATCTGCAAAACAACTTAAACTATTACATGCACATTAGCATGATGTAAGTTTAAAACAAGCAAACAAAGTAGTGTTCCTCTAAAATAATCCAGCATGCCTCATAATGTAAATAAAATAACTTAATTGAGAACATAAAAAAGCATGGTGCATACCTATTAGTAGCGGGACTTGTTCAAAAGCACAAAGACCAGTAACTTCCCTAATTGCATTTTTTTGTGATCATATAGGGTTTTTCTAGCTAAATGAAATTCTTATGAACACAACTCAAGATAATTCTTACCCATTCCTTGCTTTCACAAAAAATTGGAAAGTCTTTCCAAATATCTAACCCTTTTGCAATAATATTTGCATACTTCAGCTTGTATACCCCATTCTCATTTAGCAAATTTTTCCAGACCACTTCAAAGGAAGAGGTATGACCAATCTCATTCAATTTGGCATGGATATAAATCCTTATATCTTCACAGTACACAACACCTACTGGAACTTTTGAAAATGTGTCGTCTTTGTCCACCTCCATTTCTTTGAATAAAAACTTCTTATATTTAGGCCCTGGTTTCTCAATAACATTAATGACAATAGGTGTAGCCATGATAGAACTATATGAATACTAGGGTTTTATAAACAAGCTAGAGAAATACCTATGAATACTATCGTTATGGCTTGCATGTAACTTGCTAAAAACACTCTTCTCTTCCTTAGCACTTTCATACAATTGATATCCTTCAAATGAATCAATTTTGATCAAATAGGAACTAAATATGCTTCACACAAACCCTAGACATTTCACATTAAATGAATTTCTTAGTTCTTGACATAAGAAGCTTTTTATTGTCTGAGATATCATAGGGGTTTGAAAATATTTGCAATTGCAACTCCCCCTTAGCCAATAATTTCTTTTTAGTTACTGGAGGATTCATCTGCACCATGCTAAGGTACATATTCATTCTCTACTTCACTTTCTTCCTTATTCTGCCATAATTTGTTCAAATCCTTCTTTTGTTGACCAATATTAGACTTCTTTTGAGGAGCAAAAGATCTTACATTTCTTCCCTTGTAGAACCTTGCAATGTGTCCTGGTTTATTGCAATTGTAGCAGGTGATACTATTTGTAGAGCATAACTACTTCTCACATTAAATCGACAATAAAAACCCTATGGATTTTTTTTTGTATGTGTACTAGTAACCATAGAAGGATTGATAAGTCATACCATTACTATTCCTTATCATCTTACTTCTTCATTAATTAGCCTTATGACCAAATTTATTGGGTTAAAGCACAATAGCGTGTCACACTTTTGGCCAAATAAATAGTTCCGAGTGAACTATTTTCGGCTGGAAGCTATTCGGTTGAGTGGATTTTAGTTGAAACCACACAACACCGACGTGGCAAGTACCTTTTTGACCAAAGAGGTTTCAGCCAAATGCCACTCAACCGAATACATTCAACCAAAAATGTGAAAATAGTGAGTGCATTTGGTATTTATAGCTTGAAATATCGTGCAATTTTTGACCGAGTATGTTTTGGTCGAAACATGCTCGACCGAAACATACTTGGCCAAGCATGTTTAGTTGGCATCCTACTTGGCAGCCAACTCACCTTTTTTCAAAATTTTCTGAAACATTCAAATTTGGCAGAGTATTTCTCCAGTTAGAATGATTTTTTTGCAAAAAAGAAAAATATCCTTTTGTAGAGCCCAAAGTGGTGAATCCAAATATATAATTTTTTTAATATTTTGATTAGTTTTAATATATTTTATTTTTAAAATAATGCAAGTAGGTTCTTAAAATTAAAAAAGAGGTCGATTAGAAATTAAAAAAAATAGTAAAACATATTAATTTTTTAAAAACTTATATGGGGCACAAGAGGAGAGAGTCTTCTTCAAAAGTATATAATTTATTTTTTGAAAATGATTAAAAAAATTGACAATAGTTGACATCCCGAGAAAACTGTCAAATTCTGACAAGTTTGACTTTAAAACGTTATTAGGAGAAAAATATCCATCAAAATTTGATTTTTATTTTTCCATGCACAAGATATTGAAGTTACCTATTTGGAAAAAAAAATTAGGAAGAATTTTTTTTTTCAATTTGTTTCTTGACGTCCCGTGAAGTCACTCTTTTATGAAATTTTTAGCATTCCAAAATCTATAGTTAAATTGATAAAAACATAATGAATTTTTTTTTTTTAAATTAAAAAAATTATAGGAATAAACTTCATCAAAAGTTCTACATTTCATTAGTTTACACCATTTTGAAATTCAAAACATAAAGACCACTTTTATGTGGTCGAAGTTCAAAATTTTGTTTGCTGTTGGTTGATTCCTTTATAAAGTGTGACATAGGTTTGTGCTTTTATCCTATTGCAAGCATAGTATTGACCATGAAATGATTGATGGTTGATGGCATTGTACCTTGGAGTCCCAAATGATTTTTGAATTATCTTGCTTCTACATCCAGCCGCCTTATGACCAAACCTATTACAAGCATAGCAATTACCATCGAACTTGATAGGAGCTAGCCTCTTGAAGTTCTTCTTTTTCTAGACAGGAATGAATCCACCTTCCTTTTTGTTGTCTTGATTTGTCTTCGCATCTCCGAAGGATGTCTTCTCAATGTAGGATTTCTCGTCCCTTGTTTTAGTCTTTCCTTTCGCTTTGAATTTATCATACAGTTTTGCAGATGCATTGATCATAGGGGTTTTCATTTTTTCAAAACCAAGTCCAGATTTCTCTTTAGATGGATTTTGAGAGTTAATCAACTCATCAAGAATTTTAGAACCACCTCTTAATTTTAGACCTTTGTCAATTTGCGCATGTTTACTTTTTCAAGTTTTTTTCTTAGAGTAATAATCTCCTCCTCAAGCTTTGAACATTCAATAGTTATATCATTGAGATTGGTATTCAAACAATCTTCAATCTTCTTGCCTTCTTCAACCTTAACTTTCAAATTAGAGATCACAACTTCTACCTCCTTGAGTTTAGTCTCACATCCTTTACCTCTTTCCATTTGAGTTTTTAGTTTGCCAATTTCTTCTTTTGATTCTTTAGATTGTGCCTTCAATTTGACAATTTTATCTCCTTTGATTTCTCAAGCATGCACTCATATTTGATATTTAGTGTTCTTGCTTCATTGAGATCTTCAAGTGTAGACTAGAGTTCTACTTCACAATCTTCTAGATTGATGTCACAACCTTTAGGTTCCATTGACTCTAGATCTAGTTCTGGAATAAACATACCATTGATCTTTACTACAGACCCCATGTGTTCAAGTACAATATCTACCCTAGCTGTTAGGATTCTAAAAGGCACTTGGCTTTGATACCAATTGATGAATGCACTATAGTGCTGAGAGGGGGGGTGGTGAATCAAAATATATCAAAACTTAACCATTCCCATTCGTAGATTAAATATCACATTACATTAACTGAAAGAAGAGAAGAAATGAAAATATGCACAACACAAGGACACCAATATTTTTATGTGGAAAACCCAATGAGGGAAAAACCATGGTGAGATTTAACTCACATTATATAAAGCTCACTACTTAAAAAAATTATAATGTTGTTTAAGGCTCACTACCTATGGACTTGCAGACTAAGAAAAACAACCTTAGGGTAAGATACAAGGACCTACTGAGACTCACTATCTCCAAGTAGGATACATAAAAATTATGAACATGAACTGCTTATGAATGAAGCATCCAACATATATTGATGTTGCAGTCCCTTTTTCACACAATTATTCCATCATACAAACTTCACACATTTCATCTTCAACATACCACTCAATTCTAATACATCATTCATTAACACCTTCATAAATGATTTTGATCTTTTATAAATATACTCTGTAACAACTCAAAACCCCAATTAGGTTGGCTCCAAGATGACCTTTAGATGAAATACGTGATACTACATAGGCCGGATCAAACATATACATTATGAAGAGAAAAAGAGTTGTGGATCAACACATGACATAGCAGGACAAAAAACCATCTCAATGCATCCTCCAACCTAATTATCAACATGTTCCTCTCCTTAGGAATTCCATGAAAACTACCTTATTTGAAGGGTAGCATGGCATCATGGCGGGGTGACCATTGTATCCATACACACGTATGTAGGTGAAGGTAGGGAATTGGATAAACCAATCCGCCCAGTCCACCATTGCCTCCTTGGCTATTTGTGAAATACACACATGCATCTCATGGTCTAGGTTTCGTACAGTGTGCATTATGAAGAGGTCATTTTTCCTTTTGAAGTGTCGCTTTGCTTGAGTAAACTCAAGACGTGAAAAGTGTTCATGGAACTTCTGCACACCTAAGGTCCCCACATTGTTCAGTGTCTTGAACTCGCCTTGGAAGGAAATCAGGTATATTGGGTAGGAACACATGTGGAACCTATGAGCCTCTAGAAACCTAGTAATTGGTTGGTGGAGTGTGTCACTGATCAGGGTGGCCCATTTGTAATGTTCTCTTTTGTTGATAATCTTGGAAATGACGTAGTAGATCCACAACTAAAATTGATTTCCCTCTCCTATCCAGTGATTCTGCTGAGTAGAGTGATCAACACTGCATACTCATCTTTGAATTATCCTTGTCCAACCAACTTAGGCAAGCTAGCATTTTTCACCTTCAACCATCTTTCTACCATTGTTTCTTGGCATTTATTCTTCACTTCCTCAAATGATTTGTTGCGTTCTGTTACTGATATGACCACGTTGGTAGGGCATGGTGGAATATCAAAACATTTTTCAATGTCCTTTGGTTTCAAACTACAGATTATCCTCCCATCCACTGATCTAATTTCTATCATGGTAGGATTGTAATGCTTAATGAAAGTGATTAAAAGCTCCACACTCTGTAATGTGATGGGGATGGATGCACCTTGAAGCAAACTGGTTTCCTCTATTTTTTGTAATGTGATTTGATTCATTCCCTCCAAGTCTTCTAAATCAACCATTGGGTTCACCTGATGCAAGTCTTTGTCAATCATTTTTAGAAAATCATGATACAAGGCTGTATTGGTCTTGTATTGCACCTGAGAGTATTGCATCCTGAAAAACTCAAAGATTGACTATGCAAACGACCATGTTCTAACAATTTTAAAAAACCCTTAAAAATAGCGCCTGTTGAGAAGTGTTTTTTGGGAAAAAATATGGCACATGGGGTTTGTTCGTGCTTCAATGCTGAACAAACCTAGTTCCTTATAATTTTTATTTTGAAACTTTTTCGGAAAACCCCCCAAAATAGGGGTAGGAAGTTTTCTATTTTTGGAAAATTTGACAAGATGGGTTTTATTGGAAAATTATCTTGACCCTGTCCATTTGGTTAGATCTGTGGTAGCCTACTGATTTGTGTGACGTGCAAGAAAACCTAAGACAAGAAAAGAGGAAGTAGACAAGAAGTGGATTGGAAGTTTTTAGCTATCTCCCTAAGAAAATCTATCTCCGAATCCAACCTCTGAGAAGAAATCTTCTTGTGCCTCTAATCTTCAAAAAATATTGAAGAACTATCAAAAAACCTTGCTAGATCTTAAAAGGACATCCTTGAGATATTTTTGTTGTTTTGATCTTCAACCTGCATAAGAAATAATGAAAAAGGGACGCCTAGATTTTCTTTATATTGATTCAAGCCCGAATCCTTGAAGTTTGGGCGCCAACTCATGTTTTAAGCCCGATTTGGCCTGATCTGGTGTTAAAAAAGTTGATTTCCACTGATCGTGGGATGATTTGGCCAAGTTTTCCTCCAAAATATCTTAATTGAAGTCAACAAACTTTCCTTGACCATTTTAGGCATCCATTTCAAGATTTGAACTCTTTTTCATCATTTTTCCATGTTGAATGACCTCTATTTGATCTTTGCTCTAGATTGATCAATTGATCCTGAGCAGCTGCTGATAGATTCACTATTGAGCTGGATTCATGCTGAAGAGATGTGCCTGGGAAATGCTAAGCCATAAAACTGAGTTTGAGGCTCTAGAAGATTGGGCGCCTTTCTTCAGCAAGGGCACTTTTTCACTTGCCTTAGTCAATTTTCAATGTCTGTTCTTCAACTTCTCCATGTAGACCCTCCATGCTTTGATTTGATATCTCCATTGACTGATGAGTCAAAAAATCTCGCTTGATGATTCATCAAGTGACCAAATTGATCCTGAAAAGGATGGCTAGTGTCTCAGCCCTTGAAAATTAGTTTAAGGTCTCAAGAAGCAAGGGCGCCTTTCTCCCTGGTAGGGGCATTTTCTCTCTTTTTGATCAGTTATTTTATGTTGAAAACTGCTTCAGTTTGTCTCCGTCATCAAATGATTACCTTGTCTGAATCCTTCACTGACGGTTTCATTGTTGAGGTTGATCCAAATGGAGAAGATCATCTTGGGGGTCCTTCATCCATTTGAAAGCATCTGAGTTCCCAAAAGAAAGGGCGCCTTTCTTCAACAAGGGTGCCTTTTTTCAGGCTAAGCAACCATTTTGGATGTTTCTTGATAATGGCCTCTTCGTACTCCGTCGATGTTTTCCGGTGATTACTAAATTAGATGATCTTGTTGAATGTTTTATTGTTGAGCCAATAGGAATATGAAGAGGATGATTGCCTTGGATGAATCTGGTGATTACATTTTTCCCTTGAGATCGAAGGGCGCCTTTCTCCAGTAAGGGTGCTTTTGGAATTTTGAACTGTGTTCTCCTTGGTAGCATTTCCAGAGTTAGCCAAATTTTGGAATTTTTCAGTTTCCAGAATCTCCTCCATCAAACAGTGTCTTTTTTATAGATGTTTTATTGTTGAGCCAATAGGAATATGAAGAGGATGATTGCCTTGGATGAATCTGGTGATTACATTTTTCCCTTGATATCGAAGGGCGCCTTTCTCCAGTAAGGGTGCTTTTGGCATTTTGAACTGTGTTCTCCTTGGTAGCATTTCCAGAGTTAGCCAAATTTTGGAATTTTTCAGTTTCCAGAATCTCCTCCATCAAACATTGTCTTTTTTATCCTTTTCCACCATGGTTGTGTCATTGAAGCTTAGATTTCAACACCTGGTACTGGCCAATCTTCCATTAATGGCTACAAAGCTCCTAACTTTTTTCCTGAAAAACATAAATAGACCCACCAGAGTAAAACATGTTGTTTGATGATTCTGACTTGACCAGTGTGATTGTGAAGTCGATTAATGCTATCAAAATCATTTTCAATCATTTCTGGGAAGGTCCTATTTTCAGGGGTTTCCCTAAAAATAGGGGTACAAAACCCTCATTTTCAATTTTTTGAAATTTTGCACATATGTTCCTTGACAAAAACCCACAAAGACCTTATGTTTGGTTTGACCTAAAACAAACTTTTGACAACATTTTTACATGATTTAGCTCAATTTAAGCAAAATGCCAAATTTTTTTTGGGTACAACAAACGACATGAGTGGATGACTGATTAAGGAGATAGACAACAGTATAAAATGCTTCTACCCAAAACATAGTAGGAACACTCCTGTGTTGCAACATGGAGTGGGCCATCTCAACAATTATACGATTGCGCCGCTCTACAACACCGTTTTGCTGAGGAGTGTAGGGTGTGGTTAACTGACATTTAATTCCATGTGTATCACAAAAGTTGGAGAATGCACTAGAACATAATTCCCCCCCATTATCTGACCTAAGAGTAATTATGCAAGAACAAACTCTTTTTCTACCAAGGCCTTAAAATTTTGAAATACATTAAACACTTCTGATTTTTGTTTAAGAAAGTACACCCACATTTTCCTATTGAAATCATCAACAAAAAGTAAGAAATACCTGCAACCATTTACAAAGGGTGTAGACATGGGTCCAAAAATATCAGCATGAACTAACTGCAGTACCTTAGAAGCTCGCCAAGAGTCACTATCCGTGAACGGTGTCCGATGCTATTTCTCGACTTGACAAGCACCACAAACGTCATGATGCTGAGTCTGAATGTCAAGTAGACCAGCTACAAGTCCCTCCTAAGAAAGATAAGAGAGATAGTGCACATTTAAGTTCCCATACCGCTGATGTCAAAGACTGGTGACAACAAAATTTCTTGCTGCCATGGCTAACTTTGGAGAATCACCTGTGTCCACAATCCTGTAGAGGCCATGATCCTCAATACCAATGACCACCGTTGTGCGAGTCTCCCTATAAAAAATAGAGCATTTGTGTATGCTGAAAACCACATCCATCTGAGGAGAATGCCGCATGATCTGACTGACTGAGAGAAGGTTGAGTTCCATGTTAGGTAGATAATATACATTGAGGAATATGAGATTCCTCCCACTAGACTAAACCTGAACAATGCCCGTACCAACAACTATGTATTCTTCACCTCCTCCAAAAATAACTGAATTAGTGCAAGGGGAAAAGTCTGTGAAACCGTCACACCGATGAGTGAAATGACGTGAGGCACCTGAATCAATATACCAGGTAGAAGACCTCACATGATTTGCAGGCCTTTGAGCCATAAGAGCATAAAAGGAAGATTCCTTCTGCTTAGAGTGCTCAACAACATTCGCTTTCTACTGAGACCCTCCTTGCTTCTTCTATTCAGAAGCCAAATTAAGGTGACAATCCTTCTTCATGTATCCATACTTGTGGCAATAATTATACTGAATGTTCTTTTTCTTAGGGTTGCTCGGAGGTTGACTAGAGCCTTTTTGCTGCAATGGCTGACCTTTCCCTTTGTTCTTGGGCTGGGTTTTAGCTACAAAGGCTTGCTTTGTAGAGGACGAGGATGCACTGCTATCAAACTATTGTTTCCAACGATCCCGCTGCAAGAGGATAGTACAAAGCTCTGAAAACTTCATGTCAACATTAACATACGTAATGTTGAGAGTCTCTATGAAATGTTCATAAGACTTATGTAGGATTTTCATAGTGATCACGACCATGTCTTCCTCCTCCATTTTCTGATCAATAGCCTCCAACTAATCTCAGATCTCCTGGATCTTGTTCAAGTGCACCTACAAAGTTGTCTTCTCATCCATCATGATAGAAAATAGCATATTTTTGAAGAAAAATGCATGGATTTTGTCAGAAGTCTCATGCAAACCCTTTAGATGGTCCCAAATCTCCTTTGTTGATTTTCCAAGTAGAATCTGAGGGAGCTAATCATTTGTAACTGAAAGCTTAATAAGCATCATTGCTTCATGATTTTGCTCATCAAACTTCCCTTGATCCTTACCCACCGTTGTGGGATGAGTAGCATTGCCGAGAATCATCTGATCAAGGCAACAATATTCAAAGATTGTCATCATTTGCTGCTTCTAGGTGTTATAATTTTTGTCGTTGAATCTTTGACTGCCTTCCAACATAATGTTGGTCAAACTTGCCATCTTCATGCTTTTTGAGGCACAAAAAATGTGGAATTGAGAAGATACTGAATGCATGAAACTTGAGGCACAAATTCCAATGCAAAAATAGAGGCAAATTCATATACAGACTTCAAAAAGTATGAAGTACGACTAGCACAAAAAATGAGGCATGAATCTCGAGGTACCCAAAAAAATTCGAAGGCAACCTAGATGAGATCTCAAAAAACCCACAAGGAATCTGTAATCAATTTTTTTTTCTAACTTCAGATGAAGGAGATATCAACAAAACCCTAGTCGATTTTGAGAAAATGCATTACATGGCCACATTTTTTTTTATATAAAAAAATTTGAAAAATGAGGTGCAAAAAATCATGTCTAGGAGTGAGAAGGTCCATAGTAGGGAAGACAAGGCGACCTCAATAAAGGTTAGAAAACTGGTAAATGGTTGCCTGAAATTGGTGTAAAAACACGTTTTTGTAAAATGCCCAAAATGTGTTCAAACAAAAAAAATCGCGCCCAACAGACAAAAAATGTGCTAAGATTCAAGTGACAATCCCGAGCATAAAATCGTGGCTTGCACAGGTCAAGAAACACAACCACGAGCAGATAAAAACTGCGGCCAAATGAAATCATGTCCAAAGAACACAGGAAAAAATCACAGCTTTAGAACACACGAGAAAGCCCACAATTTTACAGAGTGAAGGTTGATTTTTAAGTGAGAAAATACTCACAAAAAAACTTAAACAAAAACCCTCAATTTTCTTTAGGAACAAACCTGCGATTTTCAAATAAATTGATCTTCAAACACAATAACCACAAATTTTGAAAAGAAAATCCCCAATAGCCTTCAAAATTTTTTCCAAAGAAGACTAGAGAAATTTTTAATTCACAAACAGAAAATCTATAAACGATTTCTATGAATTAAAAATTCTTATTTTCTCTTATGACTCTAATACCATATTATGCAAGTAATTGGTAAAATATTCAATATATTAACAATGAGCAATGTGCTCAATAAATAGTTTACAAAATATACAAAAAACAAGAAGTTTCTAAAAAGAAACTCCAGATAAGATCAAAGACGATCTTATCTATAATTTACAATAAAATACAATAGTTGAGCATTAATAAATAAATAATAAATATTATTTTAATAAACAACATAAATGTATTGACACCCCAACTGAAGGACATACTCTAAGTTGGATATTAGAGAGTATTATTAATTTTAGGAGGAAAAAAATTTCCTAAATTTTGGGGACGACAAGGGATATTTTGAGATATAATAATATAATGCGAATAATATATGTTTTGATATTTTGATCTATGCTTCAATTAATATATTAATATATTATATTATTAATATATATATTTTTTGATCGGCAATATTTGATTTTTATTGAAACTATAAAAGTAAAGTTTACAACAATAGTATCTTAAACAAAAGCCCCAAAATATGAAAAGCTAATTAACCAGCAAAAAACCAAAATACACCACCCCACCACCATACGCCTACGCTTGAAATCAACCCTAACTACCTATTCCAGATCCCCAGAGTAATTACAGAAGATTACAAAACAAAGCTTCTTCAGAATGAAAGCCAAAAACTAACACTTCGACACAAAGAAAACAAAAAACTAAACTGCACATTGTCAGGTTACTCGAATTTCCGTGAGCTTTCGCCTAACTCCAGTGTCAGGAATTCATTCAATGGCTTGGATTTCTTCCGTAGACACAAACCTTTCCTTTCGCGTAACTCCTCTTTGGCAATCTCCATCAGGTTCTCCATTGTCAACTCCAGCTCTGGCAGCTCTGCACATATTTTCAGTGCCTTCCAACCACGCTCTGCATCGTCTTGCCAGTGGTCCTTTGTGCATCCCTCCGACCATCTTACAAAAAGATGGTTCAAATTCACCATTTATGGACCTCCGCCATCCCATCCCTCCTCCTTAACTAGCCCAACACCTGGAATTGCTCGCTTCAAAATACCCTCCATATCCCTCAAGAATTCTTTCGGCACTAGTGCTCTCATAACACACCTCACCTCGTTCACCGGCTCCCCAACATCCAAACCCCATGCCATCACCAATGAGTAAATGTCCATATTTGTTCGGTATCGGTGCATCAGCTTTTCAAAGCCGTCACCTAGCATAATTTTCACTGCTTGTGCCGCCTGTTTATCCTTGAACAAGATAAACCGCACAGTCTCTTCATAGAAGCTTTCCCCATAAATGGGTCCAACTTCCTTTCTGAGGATAGTGTGAAGCTAGCTTCCATCTCCGTATCTCCTCACTAGCTCCTACACTGCAGAAAGCCGCTAAAAACAACCACCAAACCTTGCACCCGCTTCCCTAAAATCATCGAAGGTGGTGAGGTGATTAAATCACCCCACATTGCCAACCTGCTTCATAAATTCTGAATGTACCTTTGGCACCAGCAATCCACCTTCATCATTATAACTCGGATGCCTAGGAATTCCACCCCGACTTGTTCATTACGCAAGCCTACCATCGTACTCTTAAAATCCCTCTGCTAGATCCTCCGTATTTATTGCTCTAAAATATTCAAAACATAGAACGTCTACTTCTATCAGAGAAAGTGCCCATTTCAACAGAATATCTGCCTCCACATTCCCCATTCACCATATATGACTCACCTTAAATTATTGAAAAAGGACTAACTCTTCTAGTATCATGCTAACCACACCCTGCAAATTCCATGCTTCGATTTTTCCTTTAATGATAGCTTGAATTATTATTAATGAGTTTCCCTCCAAGTGAATCTTTGAAACACCTAACCTCTTGCTAACTTGATCAACATTAAGGCTACTGCAGCTTCCACAACATTATTCATACCATCTCTCAACCTCATTGCTCCTATAGCTAAAACATTTCCCATCCAATCCCGAAATATACATCCAGCCCCAGAGGGCCCCAGATTACCTTTTGCCGCTCCATCAAAATTAACCTTCCACCACCCTGCCCTTGGTTTCTCCCATTTGTCACCTTTTGAAGAAGACTGAGTTGGATTAACCCAACCAAGCCCCTTAACGAGCCTAAGCCGAATTCCTAGCCAATGGGACTTATTACTTTTATCTTCATTAGTAAAGGGAGTATTTGGGTTAAAATAATTTGAAGCTGCTACTCCCACAACTTCCTCCAACATGTAGTTGATTCTACACAGTAATCTGTCTAAGGACCTTATATTATTAATATATTATTATTATAATACTAATTTTATATACCTTATAATACTAATTTTATATACTAATAAATCACCCAATGACACCATAATGTTCACATTACAAAACTTCTTGGAAGAAGTGGTAGAGCCAACACTCCTACAAACATCAATCTAGATATCCAAAAAATTAATGTCCTCCTCATCAAAAAGATCTCCTCAGTCATTTTCTTCAAGATCTCCTCCATTTTCATCATCATCTTCATCTCATTTTGTATTGTCTTCGCTCTTTCCCATTGTCCATTCAAATGACTTGTTCCGGTTCTTTGTACTGTTACCTAATGCAATGCTAAATTTTTATTGTTTACTAGGATGTTAAATTGTCTAATTTAGACTTTTTTTTTACAGTTTAAGTGTGGGGTTAGGGCCCATTTCCACTACAAAAAATAAATAAATAATAAAGACCATTTTAGACCCATGAATGGGGAGCACAAAAAAGACAGAGAGATCAGAGAAGCCTAAATCTACTTGAGAAAACTAAAAGAGAGCACAAAGCATAATTAAACACTAGATACCAAGATGCAACCAAACACAACACATGTCGATGCCACCACCCCAAAATATAGCTCAAGTGGCCTTTTAACCTTCCCCTTCCTCATACTCTTGGTGAGGAGGGAATCCACTGTCCATTTCGTACTATCATCAACAACATATCTACCTTCATTATGAAGCTTCTCAGCCTTAGATTTGCATCCCTTCTTCCTTTTGATGAAGAAGTTTGGTTTGGAGATGGTATTAGCAGTTTGGGATAAGGAGTAATTTTTCACAGGAACAATCAAATCATCGATATCTAAGAAATTAAATTAGTCCTCATCCAAATCATCCATGAAGGGGTATGATCCCTCAGAATCAAAACCATCACCATCCACCACAATTGGGGGGTCAGCATGTTGTTGGAGGGGCGGATTCAAACAGGGGGTCCCAATGGGCGAAGAGGAGGGCTGCACCATGATAGTAGAGGTAGCAATAGGGGCCTTGGGAGTAGGCAAGGGATCCTCTTGGCAGCCAAAAACTTCCCATGATTATGCTAAATGAACTCCGCATCTGGAGAACACGACTTCTTGACCCATCTCTTGAGGCTAAAACATCAAGAAGTAGCAGACTTGGGAGAAGAGAAACCAACAATCTTGTGTCCCAACATATTGCAGAAAAAGCACCAAAAGAGAAGACCCTCATAATTGAAGAATTTAGTCCAAGTGTCGTGGGAAAAATGGATCAAAATAGTGTTGGGAAATATGGGTCGGGCATCTCAGAAAGAAACATCTGAGATCAGTAGTGCCTTCGGTAGCAGACACGTACTACTATGCCATAAAGCAGAATCAGGCATACTTCATATCCCACATTAATCCTTTTGAGAGAAACTCATGCTTAACCAATTTCAACAACACCATTAACAAATTTAGCAAACAAAACCAACAACCGTGAAAGATGAAACAAAATAAATGAACACACAGATATACATGGGGAAAACCCTTTTAGGTAAAAAACCCCAGAATCCAAAAGCCCAGATCGCCATTGTATTATTCAACAAAAAAATACAATTACAATATAATATCAGGCTCATGACCTTTACATCTTGTTCCATTCTGGAGAAAAATCTGGCAACATAACCCATCACAACCACCTCTCTCACTGAGAGACATCTCATTCGGCTACATAGCCTCACGACTCGACCACTGGCCTCTCAACCTCTCAGTCATAAAACCACTCAACCTTCACCTTCTGTAAGATTCATCTCTCTCTCGGCTACCTAGCCTCTTGGGCCATCCGACAACTTGGTAACCTCTTGGCCTACACCCAACCCTTTGGAATGAACCTAGCCTCTCGATATGCACCCAGCCTCTTGACCTACACGATAATTTTTTTCGATGCTCTACGTCCTCTGATTGTTCAACTACTGCACCCCATTAGGGTTTCCCCCTCAAGCCACATGCCATCATCCAACATCCAATTCTGGCTATTGGATAAGCAATTGAACAAATCTCCAGCGTTGAACTTAGGGTTATCCACCTAGCACCATGCCACCCAGTCAAAGAGACATTCATTACCATCTCAACAATGTTCACCAAGCACATGGGCCCACATGCCATCTGTCCTCCATGTCATTGCCACCTGTTGGCCTTCACACGATCCACCATCGTCACCAACCTATCAGGTCCCACCAAGATGCCCATCATAGGCTACCAGGTCACCCATCACCATATCAGAGGGACACCAATTCATCTCCCACCGATATAAGGAAGTCCCACTGAAACAGTCACATCAGAGCATTGGGGAGACAACATAGAGAGTCCCACCAAAGTGACCAAATCCCGCCGATAGAACACACCACACTGAATGTCATCAAGCCATTGATGGGACAAAGAACAAGGTCCCACCGATAACGAACTGTCCAACTAATGTTCACATTACTGTTCCAAGTGGTCCCCACATCCATAAGCTTCCAAGTCGCTATATCGCTGGAAAATTGAACTTCAAAACCTTCTATCAGAGGTTGTGAAGTTCTCAGAACCAATGACATGCCGACGACAAAGGGATCACTTTATCGCTCAAAACCCAAACTTCTGAACCTCAAGTCAAAGGTTGTGAAGTTCACAAAACCTGCGACACGCCAACAACAAAGGGATTAACCTTCGCTTCAAAGTCACTAATTTAGGAGGTTATGAAACTTTAGAACCCTATGAATTCAGTTAGAAAAACTTGAAAACCAGTGACTTAACTCAAGCCGATGAAGGAGGAAAACACAACTGCTCTAGGAAGTTGATCAAGCCAGTAAATTTGAGTCATATTTCTCAACATTCTCCCACTTCACAAAGAACTTACTGGCTCCTTCCAAATAAAACTCAAGAATCTTAAAAAATGCTTCTGCGCTCCAACCAAGACCCCTGCAACGATATCCAAGATGTCTACCAACTCAAGCAATAGTTCCAGACATCCACCACAAGAAAAAGGAATGAGCCAAGGCGTATATGCACTAGTCTCAAGAACACAAGCATCAGATCCTATAGACAACAAGGGCTTCAACGCTACCACCACTCCACTGTGCTCACAAGCTATATAGAAGCAACACAACATCAAATTCAAAGCCCTCAATCATGAACACAACTGTGAAGTCATTCTCCAAAAACAAGATAGAACATCAGCTAGAATAGCAACCATAAAACTGACTGCTCCCATCCAACTGATCAACCCATGTGATTGAAAATAGCACACACATCAAGTGTTAATCCATCTAATCACACATACCTCCAAGGTATCCACATCAAAAAACTCATGCCACTTAAATAGCCAACCCATCAACAACAAATACAAGCTCCAAGTTCCAACCAGTCAAAGAAGACCAAACACATCCAAGAACTCCCACTGTATGGGTAATGCCAAATCTAAAAAAATAATGACATAACGAGTCTACCAACAATATCACATAGAGAGTGTAAACATGTAGTTTCAAGGAACCATCCATAATGATATGCACAACCTATAGAACCTTCACCACAATTCTCCATAACCAAGACCATAGAGAGAAAAGTTTGCACATCATATACTTGTAGAAAATCCTTCTACATACACCTCTAAATGCCAACTGTGTCACCCTATTCTCCATGTATCCATGAGCACTTGCAACTGATCATCTCATGCAAAACTCCAAATGCATCACTGCACTATCATGA